>CAJDSM010112461.1:0-12942 GCA_903981925.1 Ostrea lurida
CAAAATTATTAAACCTTCTAAAAATTCTATTACGTTCAGTTCACTTACGGAGAAAAGTTGCCGTTTACTCGCATGAAACATACAGATCGAATATACACTATACATATGAATGAATATATAGAGATTACAGAAAAGATTATTATTGTTGACAACTTTCATGAACGAGACATTTTATCGGATCCACAATGTGCGAACAATCCATAACTGAAACTGCTCATTTCAAATATTATTGTGGTATTCGTAGTTTTCCTTATTCACTCATTACAGATTGATATGAATACTCTATAACAATCAAGAGTGGGCCTTCCATCAACTAGGAAATCATACTTTACAAATAGCACAAGGTAACTGTGTAAACGGAATCATAATCCAAACAAAACATTACGATCGAACTGCAACCTATGTGTGTCATATAGTTGGAGAAACCAAGGATCTCAAATTAAAACGTATGTTCAGGCCATATAATATTTGGACGTTAATACGAAGGTCATGCAACGTCTATAAACATTTGTAATTTCCCCGACCCTTCCATCTTATCTATGTAAAGTGAGAACATAGAAAATGATCAATCATACAATAATGTTCAAACATTACAGTACACTCTTCCGTAGGCACACGAAAGAATCACTGGATCTAGGAACTAGGCACTGCTTTTCCATATATGAATAAATAAGTTTTTCTACCTTTCTAGCGTCACATTTTTTTTCATTATAACTAACTATTTAGATTTGGAGAAATGTCATTTTTCATGCTGTACAGCATTGAATCATCGTATAATATTTCAGGGGCGTTTTAAAATATGTAATATATAAAACTTCTTAAATTCAATGTTCAAATTTAAAACATAGCATTGCGGCATGATACGATGAATTTGTAGTACACCTACAATGCCTTACACTTCACTTATTATTATATTATTTTCACAATTGTTATACTTTCTAAATAAATGAAAAAAATAGAATAAAAGCATGCGTAGTTTTGTATTGAAAAGAGACAAAGCAAATGTACTTGCATGTCGTCAGTTGGAAAATATAACAGTACTTTTTCTTTCTGTCTTCATTAATATCAATTTTCAATAGAAAACCGTTAAAAGAAGAAAAAAAATAATTTTATTCCTTTGACAATTTTACATGTATTAATCAAAATAGGATTTCTAAAACATTGCGTACATGTATTGAATGTAAATGCATGTACAAAATGTACACTGTAGGTGGTAAATGGTACTTGGTTTATTTCGGACACGAATAACCCAAGTTCAATAAAAAAAAAACAGCATTATCATATTATCAGTGTATTCTCTGTATAAAAAGAAATGAGATAAACTGACTTTTTGCCATATTACTGTGCCTCTCTCGTGTGACAAGTTCTCTGCTATCTACTCTAGGGATAGAGTTCAAGCTATTCAACGACAACATCGAGTTCCCGCACAAATCGGCATGTGACGTCAAGTACAAAGACCATGACATCGACACGTCACCACTATAAATAATATTCATGATCAATTTAATCTAAATATGTTGCCGTAGACTACAAAAGTTTAATTTACTTAAAAGAGTGAAAATTTTTGTTTGTGCCTGTGAAAATTGCATATGCCCGAGTTTTCTGCGCAGAAGTACGAAATTCGAATTGGGTCTGTCGTCGTTAAGAGCATGCCTGGGTTTCTTATCGATAATATTTATGTAGTCTTTGGAGTCCACGGCTTCCAACAATATGTTGGTATTCCTATGGGCACTAATTGTGCCCCTTATTGGCAGACTTATTTTTATATTCATACGGAGCGAGATTGTGTTCAGAAAACTGTTACGGATAAAAACAAAAAAACTTGCCGTGCCTTCAACCTTACTATAGGTATATTAACAATCATACTTTCACAATATGTCCATTTGATATATCCTGACGAACTCGAAATAAAGGACACCACATAATCTGACAGATCTTCTTCATATTTGGATATTTACTTGATATTGACTCTAATGGCGACTGACAACTACATTATATACTCAAACAAAAAAAGAACGCATATTTTCTCTGTTTCAAATAATTTTTGAAACAAAGAAGTTGACCTATCAGATTTTTTCTTTCCAATACCTGTAACCTACACACACAATTTATATTGCCTTTTAAAACCACCAGATCACAGTATCAATCCGTCACGCTTGACTAATCTAGTCTATAAAAAGAGTGTTGGCAAGATTTTTTGTAAACCAGTGGTCTATTGTCATTCCCCTTTGGTTTTCAGTAAACAATAAGTACATTCTTTACTCCCATTAATAGTGCATGTCCATCACTTCTCAGTACTATCATTACCTTCTAGTAAAGCTCGAGTAACATAACATTTCAATTTTTGTGACTGTCGTCTATATTTGCGAACATTTTGCACGATACACCATTTATTTTACTAATGTCTGATTTTTTTCAATAACTGCATAATTTCCCATACAATTAGCAGTAAAACAACCAGAGATATAACTGTCCCTGATGCTACTATTATTGTCGTCAGCTGTACATGTGGTTTAGAAATTCTGTTACCAAATCCTCCATTAGCTGTATTTTCTGTAGCTCTTACTGTAGACTCCAGAGACGTCAAATAACCAACTGTTCTTGTCTCTAAAAATAGATTTTATTCACTTGAATGTCATTTAGTACTACTGCAGTGGTGTCTACCTCTGTACTGTATCGCATTCTGATATTTCTTGGAAGTGACAACATCGTAAAGGTCCTACTCAAACAATATATTTACTGTAAGGAAATCAGAAGAGAACAGCACGTCGATCTTTAATTACTATAGATCAAAATCACCAATGCACATATTAGAAAGCCTGTTTTATATTCCAATGAGGCAGACTTTATTAGACAGCTTCTACAGAGGAAAACCTCTCTGTTGTGGCCTTCAAGTTATCACCTAGATATACCAACGACTGTTTACATGTATCTAATAAAAAAAGTTTTATGCTTAAAATTCATATGTTGCTTGGGTATATGTCAGTGAACTCTAAATCAAAAGCACAACATTCTTTCATCTTTGTATTATACTGGACATTTAATTGACATAGATATCAGCGGTATACTGCCAATTTATATTTATGACAAACGTTATGATTTTAGTTTTCTCATTCTAAAGCAGGGATATACATGTACCTTTATTGCAAGCATGAAAAGATGAAAATAACGAACACTGATCAATATCAGAAGTACTAAACGGAATACAAATTAAGAGTTTTGCAAACACGGACCGATGGATATTCCAAAGTTAGGATCAGGTGCTTAGAAAGAGTAAGCATCCTCAGTAGACAGGTCACACCCGCCGTGGGCGCTATATTATTATATTTGGTGTTTACATCTCTCAACTTAGTTGATATGCAAAAGCATGTTCTATGTGCAATCAATTTGTAAATTAAGACAAACATCTAAAAGATAAATTAATGTGACTAGGATTTCAATAGTCGTTTGAAATCAGCATTTTACAAATTCTATGGCCGTAAGAAAGGTCTTAATTACAGATAAAATCTGCTATTTCATACCAATTATTAGGTCATTAATTTTATATAAATGTAGACAAATAAAACGATATTACGTTTGACACAATGTTACCTTCGCCTTTTTGTATGAAAGTAATAAACAGAAATGAAAGACTTTGTTTTATACATTCATAATAACATTGTTCATATTATCTTCAATATTTATGGGAAATCCGAACAGCTAAAGAAATTAGTGTAAATTGAATATCAATGTAAAAGCAAAGATAACGAACAGTGATCAATGTCGTAACTCCCAAACATAATACAAAAACAAGAGCTGGGCAAACAAAGACCCCTGGACACACCAGAGGTGGGATCAGGTGCCTTGGAAGAATTAAGCATCCCCTGTTAACCGGTCACACCTGCTGTGAGCCTATGTCTTGATCGGGTAAACGGAACAATCCGTAGTAAATCAGTGAGTAAAAACGACTTAAAAATGGCTATGAACACATCAGACAGCACTGACTCAATGGTAGATCATACTCGTAAACTAAATTGTATATAACGACCATAGAATTTACGAAATGTTGCCTTTAAACATTACTGTTGAAACACCTGCAACAACAACTGGTTGTAGTAAACGTCTTTCATTAAAAAACTGATCATACACAGAACAAGCTCTTGCGTATCGAATAAGTTGAGAGACACAAACACCATATGCAGGTGATCATAAAATTTTGCTTCATAAATATGGGAAGTTGACGATGGGAAGCTGAAATCGTCCCGTTTGTCACAAAGGTGAGTAGTAAGTTGTAGATTTGCCGTTAATGTCAATGTTCAATAACATATCCAAGTAAGAAGCACACATGAACGACTCTGTGGTGTCCTTTATATCTAGTTAGTTGGAATATATTGAATCGACATATGAATGAAAATAATTATTATTGATAGATAAAATGTATGTCAATATATCGAAATGTCGAATTAAAGGACATCGATAGAGATTTCTTTTCATGAAGAAGTTTTTGAATTGATTCTGCTTCATAAGAATATAAAAACAGGTCAGTTATCAAAGGAGTACAATTTGTACCCATTGGATTTCCAACAGACTGTTGGAAGACCTGATTGCCAAAAACTACAACGATATTGTCAATTGGGAACTCAAGCGTTGCTTTAACCCTTATCACGCTAATCACAATTTAATTGATGCTCACCACTAAACGCAATAATTGTTGTTTCCGTACATGCTGTAGTTGATCGATCTATTTTCATATTTGGAGCTTTCAAAGTTTAAAATAAAGTTGTAGTTTGACATTTCTCATCGGACTTGTGTTTGGTTTACTTTATCTCTTAGTAATTGATTAATAAGAAAAAGAGAGAGAGAAAATGACTGGACAAGAAATTTCTCAATCGCATAAATTTTAATCAGCAGTGCAAAGAAGACTAAATTAATCAGCATAACATGACAAGGGTTAATATCAACTTCAGAGTACTTGTGTGTAGAATCCGAGTGGAGTTTAACAAAATATTTTTTTTTGAATGGCTGATCACTAGATAAGAATATTTCCTTTTTCCATTTTTGAAAAAGAAGCAACTGTCTATAATGTTACAAAGGCTTGTCTTTAATTTATCGTGAGAATGGTTGTGTAAAGTAGATAAATAGTTAAATCATTTCATTTTTGCAAAATAAAAATGTTTAATGTATGTTCAATATGAACAAAATTAATATCATGTAAAGGCAAAGATAACGAACAATGATCAATCTTGTAAATCCAAAATATAATACAAAAACAAGTGTTAGGCATATACGGACCCCTGGACACACAAGAGGTGGGATCAGGTGCCTAGGAGGAGTAAGTATCCCCTAGATATCTTAACTTCCTAAATCTTTGCGGTGGCTCAGTGGTAGAGCTCTCGACTTGAGTAGAGAAGGTTGTGAGTTCAAGCCCCGTGCTCGGACCAACCGGGTCTAACTTAAGACATTAAAGTAGGTAGTTATTGCTCCTTCGCCAAGAGCTTGGTATTTAGATGTGAGAATCACGGGTCTTTCGGATATGACCTAAAATTAGATGCCTCGTGTCGCAGCAGGTGTGACACGCAAAAGAACCCTCACTGCTAAAAGCCGTGAATGCTAAGCATAGGTCTAAATTGGCAGTCTGTCACCGGCAATGGTGACGTCTCAATATGAGTGAAATATTCTCAACGGGACGAAAAACAAACAAATAATCAATCAATCAACTATTACACATTTTTTACCGATACAATCCATATTTTTTGCATTTGACTTTCAGAGGATGTTTTCTCCTCATAATTTTTCTTATTTGTTTTTACATTTCTGATTAAATTTTATCGACATTTTCACTGTTGTGTAATCTGATACCAAACTAAAAAATATATTTTGCATCTGCTGTCGCAGTGGTCTTAAGATGTCCTGTGTAAAGTTAACAAGTAATAACAACATATTCAACACATTCAAATTAAAGTAAAATTCTTTCAAATGTCTCAATTTTTGTATACGCGGACTCTCCTCAACGTCGGGATGATCCAGACTAACGCTGACTTAGTCGTCAGCCATTTTCGACTAGGGACTTTTGGGATTGGAATTGGTGACAAAAATTTACTTGTTAAAGGTTGGAATTCAATCACTTCCTTTTACGTTAGCATTAGTCATTAGAGTTCGTCATCATAAAAGTAACGTAAATCTATATTTAGTCTTTCAGTTGTTTATCACCTTGGCGAAGGTAAACGATGTACTTAAACCATTTACAGTTTGGGCTTAATATGTCGATATGTATATGATATATTTTATACATGTAAGTGGTCCGAACTGGTACAACGTCCTTTTGTATTTAGCGATTTTCATCATTGTGATTCAAATGCTGTACACTTTGCACATCTATTGCCAATCCATATCTAAACAAAGCATAAAAATGATATCTTTCGTGTCAAAATCCGAAATCTGCATTTATGTTCCTTTTGGAATGTGCCTTGGTCGTAAGAAATCATCGTCATCTTGCATTTGCTTCAAGACAATGTTCATGCACGATTGACTGGGTTTTTTTTCACTAAATGCCGATGCATACTGAGGTAATTCCAGGGTCACAATGTAATATTACGGTGACTGTAATGCACATAATATATAAAACAAGAGACATAAGGCCTATATCATCAGAAAAGCTATGACAAAATCAGTTGACAAGCAGATATACACGTATATAATTTGGCTATATCATACGCAATGTAGCAGTAGAATACAAAAAGGCGAAGTTAACATAGTGTTAAACGTAGTCATAATCCAAAAAAATATATATAAAATCGAGTGTAGGCATTATGACATTATGTCCACGATATAGCGTTGTGATGTCATACAGTGCAAAATGCACTGAGAGACATTTTGTGATTTTCTTCGGGAAGCCTTAACTACGCTGTGGTGTTTACACTTTCCACATGTTGACGAAATATACAATGTTGAGGAAAGGGTCACCTGTAAACGCTGTTTTGTACCTTGCTGTATATATTTTCGCATCTGCATTTAATACGATGTAAAATGAACATATTTTTAATCAGTCATCATAATTACATCAACGAGAATTAATGAAGCCTCTACCTGTGCTATTTGGACAACCATTTACATGATCACAATCTTGAGCTGAACAATCACACTCCAAACGGCAGAGGTATCCATAATGGAGACTGGGACATCTGGCGCTGCAGTTCACTCCAAAATATCCATTGGAACACGCTATCCGATAAATTAAGACGTAAGATGACATATGACTACGCATGTTAATCTAAACAGTTTCATATCCTTTATCATCAATATAGCATGTGCGTGGAACTTACGTTCACAAATGCCGTTTACTTCAACGAAATTATAACAGCATGGTGAACTTCCATTGGAAACATATCTAAATAGAAGCATTAGTGATCGGCTAAATAAATGTACACGTCATTAACATTCATCATCATAGAGAAGAGGTCACATTACTTCTTACACGTCAATGATAATAACTTACTTGTAAGTACAGGAACTCACACCTTTGATACAATGTATAATAACTGCAATTTTCCAATAAACTGATGCATACGCAATTAATATAGACCAGTATTTCATTGTCTTTCCTAAGGATAATTTTGCTGTGTTCTGATTATGTATATTTCCTATCATTTACATGTTTTAAAACATTTCAAGGAAGTAATAACACACATCCTGCTTTCAAATTATCACAAGTTAATGTGCAGATTTAGGATGATTATGAAATAGGTTCCAATCTACAGTTGGCGTCACATGTAAATGAGGATAGTCTTCATGAGTATCTCCTATATAATGATTCTATATCATATAAGAACTGAAACATGTTCAATAAGAGTGAAATGTTCAATTAGATGTATAAAGTATGCACGAGTTCTATGATGATTTTTATTCAATTCAGTTTATGCATGCAATTTCAAAGGGAACTACATATTTTCAAATAAAGACAGAAATGGAATAGCATCTGCTGCAAATTATACTCATGTTTTTATGCATTAATTCTTTAAATCAAAATAAAACCATTGTAGAATTGATTTGAGAAGAAAATCAACAATCGCAACAAATGTAAGGGATATTTTATTAATTCAAAGCTAGCAGCAGCTGAACAATTAATCTGCAATAACTGTATCACATGAATACTCATGCATGTATATCTGCATGTTTATTCAGAAAAAAACTATAAGATGTCCATTGAACCTTTTAAAAAAATTTAAGTGGAGTTCAGAGAGGTAAGCATTGAAATGTAATGGGAAATTAGAATGTGTTTGTGGAGCAATATTAAGGATGTTTACGTATTCCTGTTAATTGAAAAATAACAGTTTCTGTGAATGTTTGATTTGTATCAAAATTCTTTTGAATACCATATTCTTACAGATCCTTTTATCTTTATTGCTAATTTTCAACCACAAAAGATTATAAATTTTAGAGAATAGTAAGAAAATATGAGTAAACATAAAATAACCTTAGGTGTTTTAATGACTGACAACAATTATTGCTTGAACTATTTAGTTTAAATATCAATAGAAATGTAGAAATAATTAAAAAGCTGCAAATGGTTACTTTATCATGTATATTGTGTGAGAACGTTAATAGAATTTATAATCCCATTCTACTTACAATTGCTTACTAAATGCTCATATCAGTTATAACAGTTCCTTCCTAGTGGCTGGCATGGTCATTTGCATTGTTCTGACATCTTCTACGTATGCTTAATCTGATTAAGCTTCATGCAATTCACTTTCTTGCAACATGACGTGCAACAAAAAATGACAATATCACTGTCGACTGATACTCTGTTTTCACTCAAAGAAATGTCGAATTAGTAATGCAGTTCTCAAATTAGTTATGATTAATACAATAAGTAAAGGATATCTGGAACATGATTATATGCATTTCAATTTATATGACACAGTCGGTAAAGTTGATGTATGTGAATAAAAAAGGGAAGCGTACGTAAGGTGATCAATTTGATAAATCCTATAAAAACACAAAATACAAATTAAAAACAAGGATATACACAGCTATACCAGAGTGCGATCAGGTGCCTTGGTGGAGTGAGAACCCTGTTGACTGATGACATCCGCCCTGAGCACTATATTTGTATTAGGTAAAGGTAGTCATCCGTAGTCAAAATCAGTGTATGAAAACCGCCCAACGGTTGTTTTAAAGCACCTTAAAAATCTTACGACTTTTACAATGAAACGTTTTATATACACGAAATATCATACTATGTTACATAGATTACATGTTTTCAACTTTACTGGACGTTGAATGTGACGTTCAATGGTACCCTATATCAAGGATCACAACTCCCTTTGTACACAAAAGATATTTTTCTTTTAAAAAAAAAAAACATTAAGCTCAATGTGAGCAGTTAGGGAAATTCCAATACCCAATACTGAACACATTTCACTTAGTTATTCACCGTAGAATGACCGAAATATGGCAAAAACTCTTAAGAATTAATTAATCATTCAAATGTAACATATGTGTTTACGTTGTTTCTGGTTTCCAATAACCTTTCGCTTTATTGCTCTGTAAACGTACTCTTCACATTCATTTCCTCCACTTCCGTTATATGTAATGGTGCATGTCCATCACTTTTCAATACTGTAAATTCCTAATAAAACGCGAGTAATTTATTATCGCGTAATTTCGCGAGGAGCATCAATCGCGAAATAAAAAATTTCGCTTTTATTTATAGAGTACTAAAATACATGTAAACACTCTTCATTAACACAACAATCGCGAATTTACGTTCTCGCGATTTGACGTGTTAGAGTCAAATTGCGATATAAAGTACTCGCGTAAAACAAGGAATCTACAGTATTATCATTACCCTACAGCAAAACTAGGTTAATATGACATCATGCAAGTTTGTGTAAATGTCGTCTATTTTTGTGAACGCTTTACGCGAAAAATAATTAATTTTATTCGTGCTTGTAATTTTTCATTACTGCATAATATCCCATCTTAGCAGTAGTACAACCAGAGATATTAATTAGTGCTACTATTATTATTGTTTGTTGTACATGTGATTCATATATTTCGTTACCAAATCCTCCATCTATTGTGTTCTCTGTGGTTTTCACTGTAGACTCCAGGGACGTGAAATAACCCACCGTTCTTGTCTCTAAAATAAGATTTTATTCACTTTAATGTAATTTAGTACAAATGCAGTGGTGAATACCTCTGCACGTTCTAACATTAAGACCTTAATCAATGCAGGTGATACAGGGGACGTAGAAGAAAACAATAATTTCTAGAGACCAATATCAAGTAAAATTTTGATTCAAAATTACAAACTACTCTTGGATACAACAAAGTATGCTAAGTTTTACATGTTCTCATAACTGCACATCTTAGTCAACCTGTTTTTATATTCCTATGAAGCATAATCTATTCAACAGCTTCTACAGGAGGAATACTTCTTGCAGTGACCTTAATCTTACCATTCAGATATTCGATGGCATTTGTCCATGCAAAAAGATTCATGTACGTTCATATGTTACCCGGATATATCCAAGTAAATGATGTATGTCCCGTGCAGAGTGAACAAATAAAACAGCAAAATGTCGATACATTAGCAAATGTTGTGCCTTGTGTGGGACTTCTTTCGTTTTACTATAACGTCATCATACAAGAGACGTAAAGCAATTTTTATCCGCAAGTATTTCAGCTGTTTATTACCTGACTTGATATGTCAATATTGATATAATGAATTTAAAACAAGACTCAGATCGGTACAATATCCTTTGGTACTTAGAAATTTCGATCATCTCAATTTATACGTTGGTCACTTCTCACTTTCATTGCCAATCCTTATCTAAGCAAAAGAATCATATTTTTTATGTCAAAATCTAAAATTTCTAGCTAGTTGCGATTTGCAATGTGTTGTGATCTAAAGAAAATAGCATCATCTTTAAACTTTTTCAAGTTGATATGCATGCACGATTGATACTCTTTATTCTAAATGAGTATGCACATTCGGAAAATTACTGTAATGCATACAATATTGAAAAACAGGAGACATGTATAATATCAAAGAAAAATACGACAGAATTATTTGACAAACAGATTTACACATATAATCCACAATTTAACGGTAGTAAATAAGATAAAACATTTTGCCTGCGATACAACTTATAGACTTGCACGTCGCGTGTATTTTTGTATTGTTACATCATACAGAGTAAAATGCACTGACAAGCATTTTGGGATTTTCATCGGAAAGCCTTAATTACGCTGTGGAGTTAACACTTTCCATACGTTGATGAAATTCGCAATATTGGAGAAAGGGTCACCTGTAAATGCTGTTTTGTACCGTGTTGTATACATTTTCGTATCTGCATTTGATAAAATGTAAAAAGAACATATTTTTAATTAGTCATCATAAAGAGTTATGAAGCGTATACCTGTGGTATTTGGACAACCATTAACATGATCACAATCTTGAGCTGAACAATTACACTCCATAAGGCAATGATATCCATAATGCGGACTGGGACATCTGATGCTGCAGTTCACCCCAAAATAGCCATTGCGACACGCTATCCGATAAATTAAGATATAAGATCACGCATGTTAATCTAATACTTTTATTTCCTTTACCATCTTAGATATCATGTGCGTGGAACTTACGTTCACAAATATCGTTCACTTCAACAAAACCATAACAGCATCGTAAGCTTCCATCGGGCGCATACCTAAATAGACGCATAGTGATAGGTTATATACACGTCATTAACATTCATCATCATAGTGAAGAAGCTCCATTATTTTTTACACGTTAATGATAATAAACTTACGTGTAAGTACAGGAACTCGCACTCTTCAAACAACATATAATAACTGTAATTTTCCAATAAGTTAATGCATAATCAATTATCATACAAGGGAACTTCATTGTGGTTCCTGAAGATAATTTTGCTGTGTTCATATGATGTATATTTCCTGTCATTTACATGCTAACATTTTAAGGAAGTAATAACTCACATCCTGCTTTCAAATTATCTCAGGTTAATTTGCAGATTTAGGATGATTATGAAATAGGTTCCAATCTAAAGTAGGCGTCACAAGCAAATGAGGAAAGCCTTCATGAGTATCTCCTATATAACGATTCTAAATCATACAAGAACTGAAAAATGTGCAGTTTAATTAGATATATAAATTATGCACGAGTTCTATGATGGTTTTTATTCAATTCAGTTTACGCCAGCGATTTTAAAAGGGACTACATATTCTCAAATAAAAACAGAAAATGAAATATAAAATGGCGAAGTAACAAAGTATGAAACGTAATCATAGTCCAAAAAACACATACAAAATCGAGTGTAGGGCACCACGGACCTTCGACGAAAGCGAAGGCAGGATCAGGTGCCATGGAGGAGTAAGCATCCTCTGCTGACCGGTCACACCCGCCGTGAGCCTGTAGTCGAAACAAAGCAAACGGGGTTACCCGTCGTCAAATCTAGTATGAAAATGACAGTCTAACAAAGGGTATGAAACAAATCAGTCAACATATGACTTATTGATACTTTGTAATCGCAAACAAGGTCATTATAGCGACCGTAGAATTTGCGAAATGATGACTTTAAACGAGATTCGTTATAACCCTGTAACATCAACTTTTTGGTTAGTAGTTGGCCTCGCTTTAAAAAATCATCATACGCATGGCATGCCCTTGCGTATCGAATCAACTATCATACACCAGAACTTCATTGTGGATTTCATTATGAATTGATCGTATCAATATCATCTGCTGCAAATTTTACTCATGTTCTTATGCATGAAATCTTCAAATCTAAATCTCTCTATTGTAGAATTTATTTCAGAAGAAACTTAACGAACGCAATAACTGAAAGGGTTATTTTGTTAAATCAAAGCTACATAACTGTATCATATGGATACTCCTACATGTATATCTTACGAAAGCCCAGAAGGCTCATTCGA
>CAJDSM010112462.1:0-11989 GCA_903981925.1 Ostrea lurida
TCCGTGAGCTAATGAGGATGCTTGACTTCTCCCATGGCAACCTGATCCTTGCCTTCGCTTTTGTCGGAGTCCGTGATTGCCCTACACTCATTTTGCTTATATTATGTTTTGGACTATGGATTACGTTTAATCACATGTTTACTTCGCCTTTAACGTTAGAAGCTAATCTTCCATTCTGCTAAATTGCCGTTATCATGTTCAATGAAATAATTTACGAACAAGTGTGAAGGCGGGGGGGGAGCGGAGCAGAACTGAGTTGTTATGTTGTTGAGAAGAGATCAGGTCACTGTCACATCCACTTGTCATGTTCACACACTCTTACCTATCATGCACACAGTCACTGTCAATTGTGACACATCCACTGGGTCACGTCACAATCACATGGTCATGTCACACTCCACTGGTCATGTTACACATCCCAACTGGGTTTTGTCACACATCCAACGATCCTGTACCATCCACCAAATCGTCACAACATCCACTTGTCATGTCACACAACCTATTGGGTCATGTCCACATCCACTGGGTCCGTCACACATCCACTGGTCCTGTCACAATACCCCTGGTCATCTGTCTACATTCACACTGCGTCATGTCACATCCACCGATCCTGTCACATCCACCAATCCCTTCACACTCCACTGGGTCCTGTCACACATCCACTGGGTCCTGTCCATCCACTGGTCATTGTTCAACAGTCATGGGTTCATGTCACACACCGAATCCTGTCAACCACCAAATTCCTGTCACACATTCCATGGGTTCATGTCACACATTATGGATCCTGTCAAATGCCACTCATGTCACACTACTGGGTCTTCACACTCTACTGGGTCATGTCACACATCCAACGGGTCATGTCACACATCCACTGGGTCATGTCACAATCTCCACCGAACTCCTTCACCACAACTGTATATCCTGTCCACATATCTCTACTGGGTCCTGTCACCATTCATGGTCATGTACATCCATGGTATGTCACAAACTCCACGGGGCATGTACACATCCACTGGGTGTCACGTCACCACATCACTGGTTCTGTCACCACATCTCTGGGTCATGTCACACATCTAGCTGGTCATGTCACACATAACTGGTACATGTTACACCCACTGTGTCATTGTCACAATCCCTGGGTGTGTCACACATCCTACTAGTCAGTCACAATTCCTGGTCAACTTGTCACTACTCCACTGGTCATGTCACACATTCCACTGGTCTGTCACACCATCTACTGCCCTGTCACACATTCCCTGTGGTCATTCAACACTTCCATCTGAGGTACTGTCACATCATGCTCATATCACAATCCGCTAGGTCACGTTCAACAACATCGACTGGGTCATGGTACAATCCCACGGGGCATGTCCAACACATTCCCAGGGGTACGTTTCAGATCCTGGTCATGTCTACACTCCACTGGGTCTGTCAATCACCGGTCCGCACATGCTGGGCAACTCACACATCCATGGGTCACGTCAGCCATACCCCACATCCACTGGGTCGTCACACCCACTGGTTTCAGCCGATCCACTGGGTCATGTCACTCAATTCAGTTGCATTCGCTCACACATCCAATCCTGTCACATCACCTCAAACCACCATCCCCGTGGTTCATGTCACACATACTGATCAGCCTGGTACATCACAGTCCCAGTGGTAAGGAACTCACTCATCCTATATGGGCAGTCACATGCCGATCTGTCACATCCACCAATCACTGTCACACATCCACTGCGTCATGTCACACATCCTCTGATCATGTCAATCACGGAATCTCACATCACACTGGGTCATGTCACATCATCCACTGGTCACGTCACGAATCACCTGGTAGTAATACAATCCTGTCACACATCCTGTTGGTCAGTCAACCATCGACTGGGTTCATGTCACATCCATGGGCACTTTGACACATGCATTCCTGGTCATATTCACACTCTCAACTGGTTGAACATCCATGGGATTCACACATCCACTGTTCATGTCACTCCACGTCCTGTCACATAACTTGGGTCATGTCACACATCCACACTGGTCCTGTCACAACATTCCACTGTCTGTCCATCACTGGTCATTCACATGCCACTGTCAGTCGACACATCCACTGGGTTCATGTCCACACCATCCACTGGGCATGTCAATCATGGTCATCCACATCCACTGCGGTCATGTCAACAATCACTTGGTCTGTCACACATCCATCTGTCTTGTCACACATCCACTGGGTCATGTCACACACCACATGGTCGTGTACACACCATCGACTGGGTCACGTCAACACATCCACTGGCAATGTTCTCACTGACGTCACACATCTTGGTCATGCTCCAACATCCACTGGTCCTGTCACCCACATCCTATTGGGCTGTCACACTTCCACTGGTCCTGATCGCTCACCAACTTGGTGTCATGTCACATCACTGGCTCATGTCACATCCACGAATCCTGTCACAATCTATTGACTCATGTCACACCTCCACTGGTTCCTGTCACTCACTCCACAGGGTCTGCAACACCATGCGTCATGTCACACATCCCAACTGTTCATGTCGACAATATCGACTGTCTGGCAACACATCCACTGGGTCATTGTCACACCATCCACTGGGTCACATCCACATCCACTGGTCTTACAATCCATGGTCATGTCACACAGCCACTGGTCATGTCAATCATCTCTATACTGGTTGTCACACATTCACTGGTCATAGTCACACACGTCACAATCAGTCCATGGTCATTCACACAATCCACTGGTCATTTTCACAACATCTACTGGTCCTGTCACACTCATCGGTCATGCTCACACATCCACTGGCTCACAGTCACACATCCACTGGGTCCTGTGCACCATCCACTGCGTCATGCACACATCACCAGGTCAGTCAACATCCACTGGTCAGTCACACACTACTAGGGTCAGTCACACACTCCACTGGTAATGTCACACATCCACTGTGTCACGTCACAATCCACTGGTATGTCACACATCCACTGGGTTCTTGTTTACACCATCCACGGTCACTGTCACACATCCACCGAATCCTTCACATCAAATGATCCTGTCACACTCTATTGGAGTCATGTCACACATCCACTGGGTCATTCACACATCTACTGTATCCGTCACACATCCACCGAATCATGTCACCATCTACTGGGTATGTCACACATCTACTAGTCATGTCACACTATTCCATGTGTCATGTCACCATCCACTGGTCACGTCACACATCTAGCGGTCATGTAATCACGGTTACATCCAGCGGTCAATGTCACACATCTACTCGATCCTGTCACATTCCACCACATGCATGCCACATCCACTGGAGTTCCATGTCACACATTCATGTCATGTCACCATCACGTCATTCCACTGATCCCGGGTGTCACACATCCCGTAGGTCGTCACAACATTCCACTGGTCATGTCTAACACAGTCACTGGCTCATGTCCACATCCACCGAATCCTGTCACATCCACCAAATCCTGCACAACATCCCGGTAGTATCTATTGGCATTGCAATCCACGGTTATCACACATCCACTGGTCCTGTCACACATCCACTGGGTTCATGTCTCACATTCCACTGGGTCATGTGCACATCCACCGAATCCTGTTCACATCACCAAATCCTGCACACATCCACTGAGTCATGTCACACATCCACTGGGATCCTGTCACACATCACTCGATCATGCTCACACCACTGGGTCATGATTCCACAATCCTCACATACCAATCCATGTCAACACTCCACTGTCATGTCCACAGCCATCTACGGTTGTCACACATCACCGAACTTTCATCAACTATCGTCACATCTACTGGTTCCTGTCACACATTACTGGTCATTGGTCACATCCACTGGTCATGTCACACATCCACGGTTTCATGTTCACACATCCCCGACTGTCACACACTGAATCCTGTCACACAATCTACTGGCGTCATCACCACGAGTCATCACATCACTGGGTCATTCACACATTCCACTGGTTCATTACACTATCACTGGGTCACGTTACAATCCACCACTGGTGATGTCACCACATCCACTGGGGTGATGTCACACATTACTGTCATGCACACTCCATCTGTGTATGTCACTCATCCAACTGGGCTGCAATCACTACTCACTTTACTTAGGTCATGTCACACACCTATGGGTCATGTCATTCACACTGTCTTCCAGTCGCACTGGTATTCACAATCTCACTGGTCCTGTACACCACGTCAGCTCACATCCACTGGGTCCTGTTCTGTCATATTCACACATCCACTGGTCACGTCACACCATCCACTGGGTTACGTCACACATTCACTGGTCATCACACGAATCCACTGGTCACGTCACTCCAGATCCACTGGTTCATGTTCACTCATCACTGGTCCTGCTCACACAATCCACTTCACGTCACCACATCCACTGGGTTATGTCACCATCTACTTCCAACATCCTACTGGGTCATGTCACACATCCATCTCGGGTATGACACACAAGCACGTTGCATGTCACACATCCACTGGTGATCACTCTGTCCACACCACCCGTAATGCACACATCGTACTAGTCATGTCCACAATTCCACTGGGTCACTGTCACTACATCCACGGGTCAATGTCACACATCCACTGGGTCATGTCTCAGCTATCTACTTGGGTTCTCACACTCCACTGGAGGTCATGTCACCACATCCACTGGTTGCACTGTCACATCCACTGGTCTTCAGCCAGGGCATTCACACAGCCACTGAGACGCAACATCTACGTCACACATCACTGGGGAACATCCACTGGTCCGTCATCACGGGTCATGCTCTCACGGTACTGCACAAATCACGGTACGTAACATCAGTTTCACACATCATGTGAGATCATGTCACACATCACACTGGTCACTGTTCACTCATCCATTGGATCATTGTACACATTCCACCTGGGATCCATGTCACATCCAGATACTGTCACACACTCACTGGGTCATGGCAATTACTGATCACGTCACACAGATCCACGCGGTTCTGTCATCCACAGTCACTGTCATGACACATCCCACTGGGTTCATGTTCGCACATCCACTGGTCATGTCACCACAGTCTCTGGTCACTGTCACACATCCACGGTCAATGTCAACCAGTCTCACCACGTGGTCATCCACCACATCTCACGGTGCTGTCACTGTACATCCACTGGGTCATGTCACACACCACTGGGTTCATGCCATCCACAGTCACATTACTTGAGGTCATGTCCATCATCTGTCACTCATCCACTGGGTTTACATCACTGGTTGTCACACACACGGTCAGTCACAACACTTCGGTCATGTACACACATTTCCACTGGGTCACTGTCCACACTCTGGGTCACTGTCACACATCCATGGTGTCATGTCACACATCCACCTGTGGTCATGTCACACACCACGGTCATGTCAACCATCCACCCAGTACACACTGGTCATGTCAACACATCTACTGGGTCACGTTCACAATCCACTGGGTCACTGTCCACATCCACTGAATCGCTTTCACTCAACTGAATCCTTCTACACACTCCATTGGTCCCCACTGGGTCATGTCACACATCTACTGGGTCTTGTAACATACCTGCTTTTGTATTCTTGTTTGCAAGTGAAAAAAGGAGAAAATACCACTATACATGTGTGGTGTTATCTTGTATTGACAGAAAAGGGTAACATGGAACATTTCTGACAAGTCATTTTAATTGATTTTCATTGAGTTAATTCCTTGTATAATAACATCTAGTGAAAACAATCACTATTGTGATGCTTAATATATAGAGAGGATGTGATGCCAGGAAAAGTTACAAGAATTCTTTAAAAGGCAAACAGAAACAAAAAACAACATTCCATTAAATTTGATCATAAGACATGAGTAATTTTAAAGTCTCAGTAAATTTTTCATACAATGTGAAAATTTTGGGGATGGGCAGTAAATACTTCTGTGGGCCAGTAAATTCAGACAGTCCACTGGTCCTTCTGTCCAGCAAGTTGTAATGACTGAAAATGCTCAACACGTGCCTGGCACATTTGAATGAGGGATTTTGGAACATTGCCAATTCCAAAGCAGATGTACTTTGTTTTACATACACAATCGAACCTCATTTTCTTGAACTCTATTGGACTGAGAAAAAAAATCATAGAAGTTGAAGGGTAAAAATACTTTAACACAAAATAGGTATAGCTGGGACTTCAGAATCACTTCGACATGATACTAGGTATTCGAGATAAGATTGTGGGAGAGATCCTAAAGTTCAACTGTAGTTAGTCGATTTATTTTGAACTTTATTTTGTCTATTTATTTTTAAATTGATGTTATAGCTTAAAAAATTAGGTCAAACTACATGTATATATACATTCTGGAAGTTCTTTCATCATTTTATAGAATGAAAAAACTGAAACATGCAAAATTTATGTTTCGACACACAGGAATGAGAATGAAGCCTCAGTTTTTATAAAGATTAAGCAGTATATAATTGGATCTTGAATTATTTTATGAAACTGTCCAAAAAAGTCATACGTCACAACTAAGTAATAGTAATGACTGTATGCCAAATTACATTAAACACAATGAGTGTAGTAGCATTGATTTTGACACCTACAAAAATTAAATGATTTTTTTAAAATTTCAGACAGTTTATCAAATACCAAGAATTTGAATGATTGCAGAATCCAATAACAAACCTGGTATACAAAAGTACTACAGAACTCTGTATGATATTTCATGTACATGTAATGTTAGACTGCATCTCTGTTCAATAGATAGCGCTGAAGTACAACAAAGTGACTGGGGTGGTTGACAGATCCACCACGTACGAGTTCGGCTGTTACATTCTGGGGCCTAGTGTTGGTTTCCTGGAGTTTAATGGAGCTGCTCACACTGTGTCTAAAACTCACGGAATCTTTACCCTCGACAAGCTGCCTATTGAAATATCATATCATGTGCAATACTTTATAAAGTAAGAACACCAATCGTAATGCAGTGATTTGTATATTTTAGATTGTTATAATTGTACAAAAATATTGCATGATAATGAAATGCCTTTATTAAATAATTTTTATGGAATCCCAAAAAGAAAAGTGCATGCATATATGGTAGACTATTATCGTTTGAATTAACATGTATTTTATATTACTTGGATTTCCAAAGTAGAAACTATCAAATGAGAAGCTATGTGTGGTAACAGAGGTATTAAGAGGATGTTTACAATTCTAGAAAGAAAGAATTGGGACTTCTACATAGAGAGTTTGGGCTGAGCTATGATGAAGTGATTAGGAGTGTGATAGAGAGCGAAATCAAGAACTTGGCCGTCCCTTTCAGTGTGGATGAGTACCGATTACAGCGGGCCAGGCTAGAAAAATATTTTCATGGAAAACTGAAAGGCAGGCTAGGAGGTAACGCTAAAAATTGATTATTTCCTTTGATTTAGTGAAAACTGTATGTAGAATCATAAAGAACATAGCTAATGCTGCTAAGGTATGAATCCCACCAAAATTATAATGGACGTACTGTAAAGGGGGAAATGTTCGTGTGGGTTTTATTTTCGTTATTCATGATTATATTAACTAACTGTAAATTCCTAATAAAACGCGGAGTAATTTATTATCGCGTAATTTCGCGAGGAGCATCGATCGCGAAATGCTTTTGTTTTCGCTTTTATTTTCAGGGTGCTAAAATACATGTAAACACTATTCTTAACACAACAATCGCGAATTTAAGTTCTCGCATTTTGACGTGTTAGAGTCAACTCGTGATATAAAGTACTCGCGTAAAATAAGGAATCTACAGTATTGTGAAAATAAAACCATCGCGAAGTGCTGTTCAGTATATTTGGGTATATGATTCCAGCTTATAATATTTACTATCCGTGAAATTTAATACCATCACAAAATGTTAAAAGATAAAAAATCGCAAAATTTTAGCTCCGCAAAATAAAAGCCCTTTACAGTATTGTGCCACATTGTCATTGCTCTCATTATCTCATGACCATGCAGACACAGTACGAGTGCATGCTTTCTAACTGCGTGTGTTTTTTTTGCAGGAGATTGTTGTCCCGACTGTTGCCCCAGCAGTTGTAGCAATGCTACACTTTGTGCCTTCTGTCCTCCATCGAGTACCTGTAACAAGGCTTTCCACGTGAATGTGGAGTTTTTCCACCTGGGCCAGGTGGATATCCCTGCTGTTGTAACAGAGAGGTACCTCACCAGGACTCTGCTCAAGGTCAGTTTCAGGACCCAGTCAGTGTCAAAACACGTATTTATGTAATAGATAAAAGACATTAAAAAGATTTAGCACGTGTAAATTTTCCTATGGCAGGTTCAGTGATAAACTCTAAAGATTAGGCAGAAAAAATTTCAAGTCTGCACTCTGATTGAATACATTTTTGATAGCCGAGTTGCAACGAGTTGCACTCGGCTATTGGTTTGGGGAGGGCGGGCGTCAACAAATTAGGTTTCCGGACGATAACTCTAAAAGTTTACATCTGAATCATTTGAAACTGGAATATTGTTACATATCACACGAGAGAGAAGAAAATGTAATAAATAGAAAATTCAATGTTTTTGTTGTTAGATAGAGAATTTATTTCACGAGTGAGACAGGTATTTTTTTTATATTTTCATGAGTGCGAAGCACGAGTGAAAATATGAAAAATCCTGTCTCACGAGTGGAATAAATTCTTTATCCAACAACAAACCATTGAATATCCTCTATTTATTCGTTTGTGAATATATCAGGTGTTGGGGCAAGCATTAGCATGCTAAAGAACCCTTATTGCTATGGCCTGAGCACTAAGCATAAAGTGTAGGTCTAAATTTATGGTACTTCATTTACAACTAATGGCTTCTCAAAATGAGCGAAAATTTTGCAAAAGAAACTAAAACAACAAAACAAACAAAACCTGTTTATTAGTTTTGATAATTTCATTGAGAGAATATAATGTATGGCCCTAGCATTTTTTCTTTTTAGTTTTTGAAGGGGAAAAAGTCTCTCTATCAAAGCTATATCTAGAATGCTCTATATCAGGATTGATTGACATGAATCAATATGTAACCTAAGTATGTTACATTTGAATTATAAATTGTGATCAGTCAACAATACAAACTTTATCAACTGTATGCAATGTTAATTTCAACAATGGATTTAAAATATATGAATTGGGTGAAAATCAGTCTGTTGTGTCTCAAAATATATGGCATTTCATTCCTCATCATTAAATAGCTTTTGGCATTAATCTGACCTAGTATTAACTTTTTTGTGTCCTACAGGAAAATGCTGATCGAGAAGTTTTTATTCAGGAGAAAATGGTCCAAACGACAAAAACAATGCAACAAACAAAGAAAATACGCAACACAGGTTTGTGTACATTTTTTAAGTAGTTTTGATATAACAAAATACACAATGAATTTTACTCTCCCATCATCGAACAGGGATAGAATACAAGAAATGGATTGTTCATGTTTACTCTTCCAGCAAATGAAATCCAGCAGGCAGCAAATGCAGAGTCACGGAAGATTGGAGTCACTGCCTCAGTCAACCGTGAAGCCAACTTGACTCATGCATACATTTCAGCTCTGTCCGGCATGTTTACCAAACTGAACGTAACTCTGGAGGACCACAAACTCTCTATCATGATGATACGGGCACTGGAAGATGTAGCCGTAAAGGGCAATCTCTACAGAACATACGGTTATGATAATGGAACATTAACTCTTTACACCAAGAAGGGGATGTCAGTTGGCTAAAGGTTCCATGAAATCCAAATACATATATTCTTACAATGAATTTGAGAATGTGCTCAGACAACCGGTATTGTTTATTGATAGTGCAATTGTTATACATTTGAGACTCAAAATATTTGTACCAAGATGAACATTGATGATTTGGGTGATATGTTTCTAAGATCTTTGTCAATATTGGTATGGTACCGTGTTTAGATATAATCCTTGCATTTTTTTTTTTATTATTGTTTACCGATTTTGTGGTTGCTTGTACATGCAACCTTGTTTTATATGTTTGGTTAAAAGTGTATTCACATCAACCTTTAACTTTGTCAAGATTAGCCAAGCTCCTATACATCATATCAACTTTAAAAATTTTGGGGGATATGGGCCCATAAATAACTTGTATCAATGAAAAAATTTCAATCCTTAATTTTTAAAATAAAACTCCATTAATGCCTGGATTCTGTCAGTCTCCACTACATATCGACCGTTCTTCTGCTATTTCAAAAGCCTCTACATTTTTTTTTAAAAGATCAAGTAAAATTTGCATTAAGTCAATTAATTAAATCTCCATTCACTCTTCATTTTATGGTGCATTTCTTGTGAAATCCAATCTTGTCATTTGCAACAATGCAGACATTTTTTTTTTTTCAATTTAGTTAGATCAGGTTTTTATTTAGTGCCATCTGTCTGTATATGAATGTATTTGTTATACAAACTACTTTATTTTTGAATTACTAACAAATAAACAAACAAAAGTGCAATGAGTGTCAAGGACATGTAGATGATTGATGAATAAGTAAATGTATAAAGAAAGTAAATATTCGTTCTTGGTTTATTTTTTGCCTTCAGAATAAATTCAGTTGGGATCAGCATTTTATACAATATTGAATATAATTATGGTATATCCAGGGATCTGTGTTTGCCTAACTCTTGATTTGTATTCCGTTTAGAACTTCTGAGATTAATAACTGTTTGTTATCTTCACCTTTTCATAAGCTTATATAAACATGTTTGCTTGTCTTTGAGATATTTTGTATTTATTATTTATATGGAATTTTATGGTTCCTTAAACTTTATCTGTATACCACATATTTTTCCTTTATAGAATAAATTTTATAAACATAACGGAGATTTATTTGTTGTTCCCGACAATGTATATATATATAGTAGATTAACACAACAGTTGTAATTCTACCCCCGCTCCGAAGGAGAGGGGGTATACTGTTTTACCCTTGTCCGCCTGTCCAATCCGTCATTCTGTCCACCTTTTCGCCACATAATTCTCAGAGCAACCATATATCACGGGATGCTGATATTTTGCATGAAACTTTATATAGGTATGATGTATTGTGGATGCGTTTTTCAGAATTCTCGGACATCTACTTCCTGTTTGCCGAGGACTTGGGAGTTTTTCAAATACAGTGCTCCTATACAACATTTTCGTCACATATTCTCGCAACTATTTATCACTGCTTTACTGATATTTTGCGTGAAGCTTTATATAGGTATGATGTATCGTGGGATGCATATTCAGATTCATCGGACATCTATTTCCTGTTGCCGAGATTTTAGAATTTTTATAGTACCCATATACAACATTTTTCGTAACGTAATTCTCAACAACTAGTATCACAGACTACTGATATTTTGCATGAAGCTTTATATAGGTACTAGGCAATTCACCCGCTGTTGAGTGTCCAATAATGTGATTTACATTGAACCCAGGGGAGGGGGGTGATCTCAAGCTATACTTTGGGGTACATATCTCCAAAACACCCTATTAATAAATCAATATTTTGAAATCCATACACATTCATATATTTTCGAACCCGTTGGGATCCGGGTTAGAATAGGTCATTCGCCGGGATGCGACCGGAAAAACCGAGGCCCCGTGTCACAGCAGGTGTGACACGATAAAGATCCCTCCCTGCCCAAAGGCCTCGAGTGCCGAGCATAGGCCTAAATTTGCAGCCATTCACCGGCATTGGTGACGTCTCCATACTTTGTGAGACGTAAAACAATAAATAATCAATCATATACATTGTATTTTCGTATATTTAATTCATATCAAAATTGTATAGTTGGTATCCATGTGCATATTGCTATTGTAATACCTGGCTTGTAATATAATCTTAATTCCTTTGTTTTCAGTGGTAGATCAAGTGCAGTTTTTTTTTTTCTCCAAGATTACAAACACTTGCCATCCATTGATATATAGTGATATGTCAAAT
>CAJDSM010112463.1:0-12430 GCA_903981925.1 Ostrea lurida
AGTACCAATCATTTTCATTCCTGTTTTACTCTTTACTAGATTCAGTGTCACTGTCCAGTTTCTGTATCTCAGGGAAAATTTATAATTTCACGTAACTACTACAAACGTTAAGTTATTAACTGTCATGGAGGAGTAGCACCTCTGCTGACCTTCACACTGCGTGAGCCCTAGTCAAATAAAGTAAACGTGGATTACCCATCGTTCCAAATCTAGTAACGAATAAATGACAGTAAGGGACATGGACACGTATTTAAAACTAAAATTCAAATTTTGATGCCAATTTTGATGTTAAAATGCTTAAAATCAAGTTTTATTCTGTAGTTATCAGCAAAAATTTAAATCAGTTGTTGATTTACAAGTAAACAACAGCGCTCCCACCAAACTACTTCGAATGTAATACGAGCCTTGTTATGTTTACAAAAAACTTTGCTCGTAGAAAATATGTTTAAAAACAATATTATGAGATGTAGAGAAACATTAACACCTTTAATTCGCATGTGATTAGAATGAACTATTTACAAGAAATAGTTTAAAGTAACGTTATAATTGCTATTTAATATGCAGTGTTATACAATTAAAAATTCATATCAAAATAAGATATCTCCCTCTGCAAGCTCTGATCCTTCGAAAAGTTTTTGCCCCATCCTTTATCGGTAACATTGATCACTTTTACAGAGTTCACTTCATGTTTCGGATCTTCCCAACATTTTCGTGTGAGCATCACTGAAAGACAATAATTTCGAAATGCGCATCTTTGGTTGCATTAAAAATTTGACCGTATCGATCTTATAATTACAGCATATTCCATATATTAAGCAAATCGATGCTAGCCTTGTCTTACACCATAACAAAGAATTTAAGCTGCTGTATCTCACTTGTACATGAAGCAATAAGATTACTTTAAGAATTCCCTTGACAAGTAGAAGTACCTCTAGTCAAGCATGTAAACATTCAAAAATTAACAACTAAATTTAAACAAATTTAGTTCAAAACGCGTCCAGCCCCTTAAACAAAGGTATGAAACAAATCATCAAACATATGAACTTCAGTGATAATTTGCAATAGCAAAACAATGTCATTATAGCGACCTTTAAATTAGAACCAAAAAAAAAAAAATTCATGACTTTAACGAGATTCATTATAACCCCGCCAGCATCAACTTTTTTTAGTAGTAGTTGGCCTCGCGTTTAAAAGTCCTCCATACGCATAGGTCATTCCATCCTCTTCTTATATGACATCAGTTAAGTTCCGATAATTCAAAAGTGATTACGAAACTGGCTTACTAATCCAAGGATGACACTTTTCCCTGATTCGTAATTCTTCCTCACCCTGCTCCTCAATTCGTCTGTCGTAATTGTAGTCCGTCGGGCTCCATCGAACTCATGATGCAGAAATCGACCTCCTCTTCGTATTTGTTTCCATTCTGAGAAAGCATCTAGGATCCAACCATTGCAATCTGATGTGAACCAACGGAGTAAAGACTGTTTTAGACTGAAGATCACATGGGTAACACAACATTTCGACACTGCCGAATCTCTCTCAGATGTTACGCAGACAGACTACGGATCTGAAGTCTGGGTCATTACCCCACCAGCCCTTGGAGTGAGGAGATATCTGTGGTTCATTTCTCCTTAATAGATTTGTAACTAATGAAATTCCATGTCATCATAGGTTCCCTGTAAAACTTCCACGCTCTGGTAAATCAGTCTCGCTGATCTGCTGTCAACCTAGGCAGATTTATCTTCTGATTTTGAATGACACTGGGTAAAACTTGAGTGACGTGGTGACGCAGTGCATCACGAATGTCATCTGTGCAAGGCAGTACACCACAACTTCTGTAGCCATTCGTTGTATCTCGGTTGAGAGTAAACAGAAACTTGCCATTTTTCTAATCAAGTCATGGCACTAATCGGTAAGAGAAATAAAATCATGGATAGATTGATTGATTAATTTATTGTTTTTGTCCCGTCGAGAAATAGATTCACTCAATAGTGAAACGTCACCATTGCGTAAGGGCTGCAAATTTAACCATGCTTATTCACTCATGGCTTTTAGCATGAGGTTCTTAATTGCATTGCCCACACCTATGCACACGGACCTCCGTTTTAAGTTCTATATCCGGAAAAGACCCTGATTACTGCACTTTCATAAAATTGCGACTTTGGCGAGAAGCATCCCACCTATTTTATTCGTCTTATTGTTGACGGCAGACCACGGGTGCCGAGCACGGCTCGACACGCACGATCCTACGATCACGAGGCGAAAACTCTACCACTGGACTTTTGCGAATATCGGGCTGACTTTTACAAGTCAACGACTGACTTGACACTTAAACCCTACGTACTTCGTATGAATCAAGCACCTTATCCTCCGTTAAAAATAGTTATTTTCATTACAACTCTATTAGCTAGCATCTTGTTTCAACTGCTGAAAATTATTATGTGATCAATAGTCTAGACACCATGTACCACATTGTTCACATGATCACCTGATAGTCATATTATGTTAAAACAAAATTCCTATCTATAAGTTCAGACATCGCATGCAGTAATTTGTTCCCTTTTATGTCCCACACAAACCTGAGGAATGGTATTAAAAACTTTCTGCACTCATTACATGTAAGGGACATCCATAAAAATTATCTTATCTGAATCCATGCTTCAAGAGAAAAATATTTTTTATTTTTTTTTCTATATACATGTAAACTCATTTAAAATTATTTCCTCTCTGTGTCCCCATCAAACACCTTTGACTCTTCACTATGTCAGATATTTGAACTTTTATGGCTCAGTGGTTCTGGAGAATGTATGTTCAACGTTTTCCTCATACAATTGTATATATAATTTCCTTATACAATTGTATATATAATTTCCTTATAGAATTGCGTTTAACTATGTCAGAAAGGACGTTCAATATAATAAAGGGAAGTTTTTTCTAGCTTAAATAATTGTTTTAGTGAACAAAATTCCCAAATTCTTTGACACAAAACCTGCATTTGTAGGTGATAAATTGGTGGTTGTTAGATTGTACTATATTGTTTAACGTCTCGTTTTAGAATTTTTCACTATCTGGAGACGTCACTATTGCCAAAATTTAAGGCATTTTAGCCCGTGGGAATCTTTATCGCACACGCCTGATGTGACCCAGGACCTTGGGATCGATAACTTGCGTGCTTATAGTTATTATCGGCCGCAGGAGCGGCCGATCTATTTGTGATTGTGTTTTAAGTGCGCATGGGGAGAGGGGATGTCTTTGCTTTAGTGTTACAAGAAAAAATATTATTAGTAAAAGTTCAGAATAAAGAGTTTTAGAGAGATGTGTAATCAATGCGCTTCATTATTTCAACGAATATTATATATTCACGACTTTAAACGAAGTTTTAAAAAAACAAGTACTCCAGTTTGTAAAATATTAAAGGAATTCATTATGGAGTTCAATAAATGGATAGATAATAACAAGTTATTTTAGTTTGAATATGTTGGGGCTTCAAATATTTTAATTTTCGTATATTTTGATTGCTGCTTTGCGTTAAATCTCATCGCATGCTGCAAGCCAAATTTACAGTCAATAATTTTGTTACTTAAAATCATTATATTTATATTATACAAGCTGTTTTCATTGGTTAATGTTTTGGGTAATATCGTACCATAAAAATAAAAAAAAAAAAAATGCGACAAGCGGAACTAACTTTCGAGTTGGAATTGTTTAGGGTTTCTCCTGAATCTCTATTTATAGATTCTATTTATGATTGGAATCCTTAGAGGAAAAAAAAAAAACCACGATTCTATTATTTGATAATTTATTCAACAAAAACAGTATTCAAAAATAAATATAAATAAACAGTTAGTTTATTTCAAAATAAAATAAATATGATATTGACAGAAAATGTTAACACACGCGCGTATCACGTCTGCCTCTGCATATTCTGAAAAGAATTCCCAACGGGAGGAAGTTTTGATCTTGGCATTTGGATGGAATTTTTGAAGATGAGTTGAGCCTGATTTCTGAAACCTTGATATTTGATGAAGAAACTTTCTTTCTTTGTCATAATTTGAGGAAGGAGGTTGATAAGCTGAAAATGTTTGTTGAAGTTATAAATGCTTCAAACATCCAATGTGAGGGCACTGAGGAATTGCGCAAAGGACTAGGAAGCTGAGCAAACCCCCTGTCATAGTGTATTCAGAACCACAGATTGAAACGATCTGATGAGGAATTGAAAGAAATTGAAAGCGGCCGTCAGGTCCAAAGCTACAAGAGTAAGAAAGTGGGGTGTCAAGATTTTCCAAGTAACACATAACAAAAGATTAAAAAAAAAAAAAAGAATAAAGTACTTAAAAATTAAAAAAAATCAAGCAACTATGAACAAATAATTTATGCCTCATTTTAACAACAAACAGAAATAAGCCTCATCTAGCACATTTTTCAGAAAACACTTTTAATAAAAAGTATTAAAACACAAGAGCCTTATATACCACGATTGGAGTGTGAAAGGTCACCTAAGCATTACATAAGCCCACACAGGGAGTCTCATATTTTGCTTTCTTTAAGTTCTCAATACAAGAGTATTTTTATTCACTTGTTAATACATGTATCTTATCAATTAATGCATATAATTCCTATTGCATATACAAAGAAAGAATATCATTTCAATTTACACGATTGTTCCAAAGAATTTTTAATGAAAAACCATATTGCTACTTTAATGTCCAGTGAGCTTGACTTTGACCTTTAGACCTTTAAAATTCAATAAAGGAACATCTTCGTCCATGTGTAGTATATTGTATTATATAGCGACTCTAGGTAGAAAGGATAATGCTTCTGGAAACCCGGAAACCATATTGGCTACATTATGTCCATGCACTTGACCTTTTTGACCCCAAATTCAATAGAAAACACTTTGTTCAATGGGGATAGACCCATGATGCGATGATATGGTGACTCTAGGTGGAAAGGTTAACACTATAGGTCTGGGAACCATTCTGTCTACAGACGGATGGACAGACAACCTATTCCAGTAACCCCCCAACTTTTGCAGGTGGGTTATAATTATGATAAAAGGCTTCCCTTCTCATTTCCAAATATTCATTTACGTTTCACATTAATATCGAATGCATTAAAAAGATGCCTTTCAAATGTTTACATATAAACAATATGTACAAATTTGCCCCCCCCCAGGTCAGAACCGCTACCCCCGGGGATCAACCAAATTCAATTTTGGTTAAAGGCCTTCCTGCTCTACATCACTATGTATTTGGTTTCTCTCAGACCATGTGCGGTGTTAAGAAGATTTTTTTGAAAATTGGCACTTTGGGCAGTTTTTGCCCCACCCATAAACCCAGGGGTGCAAAGAGGACCTGAAATTCACAATTTATGTGCCCCTTGACCCAAAGATGCTTCATGCCAAATTTGAAAAGAATTTGGACTGGTGGTTATCAAGAAGAAGTTAAAAATGTTCAATTGTTAACACATTTCATCAATGACCATTTTGGCCCCACCCTAATACTAAAACCCCTACCCTTAGGATCATGAAATTTACAATTTTTTGATAAAAGGCTTCCTATTTATTCAAAACATCCATTAGTTTCACATTAATATCATAGGCATTAAAGAAGATTTTGCTTTCAAATGTTTTATATATAAACACTATATACCAAGTTTGCCCGCCCTGGGGTCAGAACCCCTACCCCGGGGATCACCAAATTACAATATTTGGTAAAGGCCTTTCCTTGCTCTACATCACTATGCACTTTGGTTTCTCTCAGACACTGTTGCGGTATGTTAAGAAGAAGATTTTCTTGAAAATTGTCACGATTGGGCAGGTATTTTGCCCCACCCCCCAAGGCCCCCAGGGGTGCAAGAGACCTGAAACTTTACAATCTATGTGCCCCTTGCCCAAAGATGCTTGTTCATCCAAATTGAAAAGAATTGGACTGGTGGTATCAAGAAGAAGTTTAAAATGTTCAATTGTTAACACATTTCATCAAATGACATTTTGGCCCCACCCTATCTAAAAAACCCCTACCCCTAGGATCATGAAAATTACAATTTTTGATAAAAGGCTTCCTATTTATTCAAAACATCCCATTTGTTCACATAATATCAATAGCATTAAAGAAGATGCCTTTTCAAATGTTTTTATATATTAAACCACTATTACCAAGTTTGGCCCCGCCTGGGTCAGAACCCCTACCCGGGGATCAACCCAAAATTTACAATTTTGGTAAAGGCCTTTCCTGCTCTACATCACTAATGCATTTGGTTTCCACTCAGAACATGTGGCGGTTGTTAAGAAGAAGACTTTTTGAAAATTGGTCACTTTTGGGCAGCTTTTTTGCCCCACCTCCCAAGGCCTCCAAGGGGGTGCAAGACCTGAAATTTACCCAAATTTATGTGCCCCCTGTCCCAAAAATGCTTCATGCCAAATTTGAAAAGAATTGACTGGTGGTTATCAAGAAGAAGTTAAAAATGTTCAATTGTTTAACGCAACGACGGAGCGACGACGGACGAAGCCAATTCGCAATAGGTCCACCTGAGTTTACTCAGGTGACTAAAAATTATTATATTATTTTCCAGATTGATGTGGAAAAAGTTTAACACTGACACTAACCTTCATCAAATTGAAAAGAGAGGAACTCTGTGCCTGTGAGGCACTTCTATGCTGAAGTCAGCCTAAATTTGATCCCAAAAAGAGGTGAACAGCCTCGTCGAAGTATCATAGAAACTCTCAAATTCCATAAGATCGGCTCTAACAGACATTCAACGTATTGGTCGAGATTCGATATTGTCAGAGTAAAGTTTCAAGTCAGCAACGCAGGTCCTATGGAAAAATAAAACAAACATGAAGTCTGGATTGTCGCGACCGACACAGCACAAACGCGTGTAAACAGTAGTGATTGCTGGAAAATCTTCACTACTTCCAGTATTGATAATCCTGCATTCTTGCGTTCGGTCTGTAGGAAACCTTCTATCCATTTTTTATCTCGGGGACTGGATTCATCAACAACCAAGACAAATTCTTTCGAGTTTGTTGCATGATGAGAATGGCACAGAAATGTGGTTATTTCCCACGAAACCAAGCAAAAAAATTGCAGGGGGGCTCGACACATCTGAGGCTCCACAGTAAGAATAACTTAACGGATGAAAATGATCGTACTACGACCTATTGCATTCACACCCGATGAAATACTAATCTACGTCCAAAGCTGCTCTGGCGTCTCCCCAATCAGAGAAATGGTGGGTTCACAGCTAACCTGTCAAAGCGACCAGTTTTCAAAATTCATGTCGGATATTTCCAGAAATTCTGGGATGTCTGCATAATTACACCGCACACTGTCTCAGAGCAACTGCAATCCAAAGCACTTAACGACGATGGATTCGAACTCCGGCATATATGTTCATGAGTGGCACAGGAACGAGCTTCCGTACGAAAGTTACAACAGGGATTGTAGATCACCAAAAGCAATGTCTAAGCAACTCGTTGGCAAAAACTCGCACGGCCACTACAACACTCACTCGCCCACCTGGAATCCGCGACAACCCTCACAAGAACCCACCTATCGTTGGTCTCCGAGTCTGAAAGCACCACACATCCTGCACATGTTCCCACGCTTGCCGTGGCTCCATTATCGAACCTGGAATAAGTGCCAGTTCCAGTCAACAGAAGTTCCCAGCAATTGTATCCACGGGATTTATTTCTAACTCATCCTTTCTAAATTGCACCTTTCAATTCACAGGAAACCCGTTTCCTCAACAATAAAACACTTCGTAAAAGCCGCCATTACTGATCAACGTTTTATGACCAAGTATATTACTACGCCCAACACGACATGAGCATGTTAGGAATGTAGTAGAAAAATACAATGCTCTAAAATTAAAATTCACATCATGGTTTATTATTCAAAATAGATGTTTTTAATATATTTAAATGATAAGGAATGAATTCATTTTTTTTCTTGTGGATGGATATACCGTGAAAAAAAAGAAGCGGTAAACTTGCATCATGCGCTACGCGCAATGATGCAGTTCACCGGCTTCTTTTTTTTCACGGTATAATCCATCCACAGAAAAAAAATGAATTCATTCCTTAAATCAAATGGTTATATATTTGCTCCATTTGTCTATCTTAATGCTGATGCGTTTACAATTTAGAAATCAATTCTCAACGGCAATTTGACTAATTAAAAATGGCCGGAGTTGAAGAGCATGGACATAATATAAGGGACAAAAGTTTCTGTATGAAATAGAATATTCAAAATTTTAGCGGCCGATTTGATGCTTTGGATCAAAATTATCTTGTGCATAACATTTTACCGTGTGGCTTATCACTCGTATATCCAAATCCTGATATCGAGTTTATTTGAAATAAACAGGTAAGCAATTTGAAAGAATATACATGTACGTCTACACGGATTTTGATAGTCGCGCTAGCCCCTTCAGACGAGGGGGCATCTTCAAAGGGGGTATAGCAAAAAAGTAGGAAATGTTATTGTACTTGTATAGATATATGCTTCGATCGCTTTAAACAAATAAAAGTTTAAATATTGAAATTCAGAAAAATTTTAATGGACATTCTTTTTATGTTCTCAAACCTTTAAAATTGTTTTTTTTAATTTCATATCATAATCTATCTTGCTCTTTGGACAATTTATTAGTAATAAAGATATTACATGATTGAATACTTCCTAGCTCTCTGACTGGCTGAGATCCAATAAAGTAAGACAATAATTCCTCATATTCACCTCCACGTGACTCTGCAGGGGATTATAATGATTTATTGACTTTTAGGATCTCAGCCAATTTGCCGCGATCGATCGATTCCCTCCTAACAATAATATTATAGCAAATAACAATCTTGAAGGCTTTTTAAAATCATTTAATCATATAATAAAACAATTATTGCTGCTTTATCGGTCAATACGATGATTTAGACACCTTCGCAGTAAAATATTTACCTCACCCTTCGGGCTCGGTGAATATTGTACATGTATTTCTCAGGTGTTTAAATCATCGTATTGACCTCAAAGAACAAAAATAATTGTATCATAAAATGTGAAACTATCAATTTGATTCAATGAATAGATGAAAAGGATTGTAATCCAATTAATTTATTGATGCATGCTGCACAATTCCTCCGCTTGTCAGTTTTGCGGCAATTGTGCATAAGTTACGTAGCTACAATTATATTTTTAATTTTTCGTATAAATTGCAATGATGATGAAAAAAAAAACGATCGAAGATAACGAACAGTGATTATTCTCGGAAGCCTCAAGGAGAATACAGAACAAGAGTTGAGCAAACACGGATCTCTGGATACACCAGAGGTGGGATCAGTTGCCTAGGAGGAGTAAGCATCCCCTGTAGATTGGTCGCACTCACTGGGAGCCTAAATCAAGACAATATTGTAATCCGTGGTCAAAATTGGTGTATAAAGAACGGCTCAACAAAAGCTATGATACACGGCAGACAGCATTTAACCCAATGACAGCTACTCGCAAAGTAGATCGTTAAATAACGACATAGAATTTGCGAAATGTTTCTTTAAGCCTGACTTTTGAACCCCTGCAACAAACAACTTGTTTGTAAGTAGCCTGTCTCGATTCAAAAGCTAGTCATACACAGAACATTTGAACAATATACATAAGAATTTTGATTTCAAACAATAATACGTCTGGTGGGAATCCCAATGTAAATACAGTAAAATACCTCTATCTCGAAGTCCGAGGGACTTCGAAAAAACTTCGAGATATCCGGGGGTTCGAGATATCCAAACTCGATCTCCAACATTGTTTTTTGGACGGAGGTCAAGAATTTGTGATGAATCGGCATGTTAGGTCGTAATTGGCGGCGGACTTAAAAAAGTGCTCTGAGTACCCAAGCTGTTAAACTAATTATTGCAAACCGGGTCTACCTGGGTTGACAATTATCATTAGTCTATAGCCACGGGTGTGAATGCGTGACTTGAGTAAGGCTAGGTATGGTAAGCAGATCGGAAAATTTACTGCACTCGAGGTAAACCAGGTGAAATTAGGCATGGGACCTTAAAATACTTCGACATTAAGCGGGGTATTCGAGATAATCGTGTTCGAGATATCAGGAGTTTTTATTAAATCAAATAGACGGTCGGGACCGGCCGTCGACTTCGACATAAGCGAGGTATCGAGATAAACCATGTTCGAGATTGAGCAGGTATTACTCTACAAAACCTGAATTTCATTTTTGAAAATATACCTGACTGCATGAAATACATCGCTTCACGCCAGCAAACTTCAAATGAAACGCTAGCGCATTCCTGAAGCATGCAGATATTAAATTTCTCAGTTCGTACCCCCCAGTCATGGATTTTCAAAATTTGAAATTTATTTAAGACAAAAAGGCGAAGTTAACATTGTGTCAAACGTAATCATAATCCAAAAAACATATACAAAATCGAGTGTAGGGCAACACGGACCTCCGACAAAGGCGAAGGTAGGATCAGGTGCCATGGAGGAGTAAGCATCCTCTGCTGACCGGTCACACCCGCCGTGAGCCGTTGAGACAATGTCAACATCTTCGTACATTGCATCGGTTGATCGCGTAGTTCATGATATATGTCATTGATATGACACGAACACGTCTCCGTATATTATGATCGTGTCCAAGTCAGCCGTAAACTGTAAAGGTCAGCCCATCTCGCAAAAGTCCACTGAGTCACCGCGACTGGTTAAAAAAGAAACAAACATGGATTAGTATAATGTGTGATTTATATCTATACTTACATGTACTGAGGTAGCCCTATGCAGTTGAAATGAAATTAAAATTTTGAGAGGGTTTGACAGGGACTACATTAATTATTGTGGCGGAAGGATTACATCTGCATCATTTTGCAGTTTCTGTTTCATCCAATATATTATCATATATCCCTAAAATTGCATTTCAGTTTTATAATTTATGATAAAATAGTTGAGTCTTGGAATAAATTTACACATTGTATTTTATTACTTTGGTTGATACATATTTTCAAACAGAACACGAAATTGATTTACTCAAAATTCAGTACTTTGACAATACACGTAATTCTAAAATTTGATCCAAACCCAACCCCTTTTTTACGTAAGACTTTAATTGTAATACCTATGTGCAATTTTATGAATTGGAATTTACTCCTAATACTCTCAAATTCTATATATCACGGATTTTTTTATATGCTAAATGACCATTTTTTATTTACATTCTACTGATATTAAACTTTTTTTTTTGCTTTTGTTTTGGTTAGAAGACATGATTACATGATTATGTATCTATTTCATGCAATATCTATTGACAGGTCCCGTGTCACAGCAGATGTGGCACGATAAAGATTCCTCCCTGCTCAAAGGCCCTGAGTACCGAACATACGCCTCAATTTTGCAGCCCTTCACCGGCAATGGTGACGTATCCATATGAGTGAAATATTCTCGGTGGGACGTAAAACAATAAATAATCAATCAGTAACAAACATATAGATCAGTGCAAATAGGTCGAATTCAAAACACTGTAAATAGCTCAATATTAAAACAAGTACTATGACCCTCATCTTCAAAAGAAAAGGCCTAGGGTTTTTGTGAAGATTATATGACCGCAGTTTTCTTTTTATTCCAAGTTCCCCATCATTGTAGAAATAAAAAAAAATATATTTACAATATTTCGAAATTCAGATGCCACCCTGTTAGAATTTCAGCTGTGTGAACTAAGGGGTTTCAGCGCCGAAGCGGAGCTTGAGTAGACATCGCAAGTAGAAATTCAGAATGTGTCAATTCTACCGATATTTTTGGGAGGAAATGTAGTGCACGGGTCGTGAGGATTATCAATGGATATTTTGGTAGCTTTGAATATTTTCACAAAAACAACATTTACCTTAAAGCTTCTGATATAGAGGCCAGGGCCAAGTCACTCAGTGAGCGGATGTGGCACCATGGCCTCTTGTTATAAGCTTATTGGTCCTCTGTCAAGGAATCGCCCCGCCCCCCCTCCCCTTTCAACAAATTCTGGATCCGCCACTGTATCCCGCTGTGAGAGGGAGGTTCGTCTACGAGATTCCACCTCCATTGATCTCTTTTCTCGTATCTATACTGAAGGAGTGCCAATCTACTTGAACAGAAAAGACAAATATCAATATTGTTTTTAGAATGGGAGCTGAACCCCGTAATTGCCACATTGGAGAACCCTGTTCACATAGAAATGTACATTTACAAAACACGAGTATAATCTATATACAACAGAAAGCAAAGGGCATAGATGTATTGATGAGATTTTGAAAGATGAGTGTGTGTAATAACTGTGTAAGGGAGAGCACAGATTTGCCTTCATAATCGAGATAATTGCAAGTTTTTATTGCGCTGAGTCAAAATAATCCAACAACGCTGACACTGTATCACGGTGTTAGAGAAAGAAACTAGGCAACGATTTGAAATAT
>CAJDSM010112511.1:75-12360 GCA_903981925.1 Ostrea lurida
TGATGAGAACTTATTTTTTGAAATGTGTCACTAATTACGGCGAACATTAATTAGTATCGCATATTTTCATACATATATTCCTGGGTGGATGTCACTGCTGAGGTAATCCGAGATTCCTTCTGACTCTAAAGCCCCGCTTTTATAGTTGGTGACTGTATAAAAGCGGGGGTTAGAGTCCAGAGGAATCTCGGATTATGCTGAGGGATGGCCGTCCGTCCCCGAGGATATCATAATGAGTTTATAGGTCTCGAATCTGACACAAATATAATTCCAGTACATTTACAACAAAACATTGGAAATATCGTAACGCACGTGGTATCTCCCTTATCCAAGCTCATCTCCTTTACTGGCTAATGGCCTGATTTTAGATTAGTGCTTTTTCTTAAATTTTTTTTTATTGTCCTGGCTTTCCAAACTTTTTAAAGCTTCAAGATCGATGACGACGAATTATTTTTTGCGGGAATGTTCATATTATACGAATTGCACGCTATATTAGCAATCAATATTTATTTTTTATTAAGTATGTTGAGATAAAGCATTTATACTAGGGATGTCAAAATGAGTAAAATTTCTTATCGATTATTCGATAGCTTTAGTCGAGAATATTCGATTATTCAAAGGTTTTTTTTTTTAACCACTGTTATTGTGAAGCTGCTTTGTAACAATGTATGTAGCACGTAAATATATACATCTGTGCTAAATCGTCAGTAAATTTTCCACGTAATTTTACCCATATTTACCATGACACCAAAACAAGAGAATGCACGTGTACAAAAAGTAGAATAAATCTAAGATTTAACTTCAATGAAATTTTGTTCATTGTAAAAGTCTCATGATAAAACCTTGATGTGTATAACAAGAACAATTAGTGTCAGTGTAAACCGTAAAAGTCCTGTAAGGTAGATCCACAATGAACATCCATTAGGCACAATTAAATTAAGAAAAGGATACGCGGTATCTCAAAAAGTTAATGTAGAATTATGGGTTTTGAGTATGCAACACATGCATTGTTTGCAGCCTCATAATTATATGTACTACAATGTGTATATATAACTTATACATTTAGGAAGAACGTACCTCTTATACGGAGTTTAAAAAAAAAAAAAAATTTCCGCTGCGTCTGTAGGTTCGATTTATTATGTAGTTTTTGATACAAGTAAACCTGTAGGCGAAACGAAAATTTCTTTGATGCAACTGAATTATCGGAAAGTGCTAATAATTTTTCTGGCAAATTTCAGATATGACAGGACACCGAAATTAGGTAAATTACCAGTATGCTAAATTTTTTACTGACTATTCGACCATTTTTTTTTTTAGAGATAAAAATATAAAAACAAGGTCGGGTAACACAGGAGCACAAGTTCCGTGCCCATGTAATGAATTATTTGTCAAATTTCAAAAAACTGAATTCAGATAGATCATGTACCAGGAAAATTCTGTTAAAGAAAAGAAGAATTTTTTGTCGGATTTTGGTGCTGTGCCAGTTCTTCCTCAGTCAACTTAATAGGCACAATTGGATTGCAATACCATAAGTTAAGCATTTTGTTTTTAAGTAAATTAAAAAAAATGCACTATCCATGACTGTCCAATGCGCATCGATCATATAGTAAAAGCGTTAGAATATCTTTGTAGAAAAAATAATAAAAATATTCTACGTATCAATGTGCCCTTTCAAATTTCCTCTTTATTTCATTTTTGTGAAACCATAATGACATTTACAGCATAAATACCAGCAAATGAACTATAAAGTACTGTGGATATAGGAAGTTCCAGTTCCAACTGTAGATCCTAGGCTCTTTGTCCCGCTTCATTTTTACAATAGCCCATTTTAGTACAGAGCAAATGTGAATTCCGTGACCATTGTTATGACATAGTTTAAAGCATTCTGTTTTTCCGTTCACCATTCAGAGCGGTAACAGCGGTTTTATACTTGGATATGTCAATATTGTCCATTCAAAGACATAGACCCCCAGATTCGGTGCAGTGAAGATCCCTTTGCGCACGTTATCTCTACCCCAAGTTTAGTCTCACTATTAAACTGGGCTCTGCTCGCACCCTAATAGGTTTGGTGAGAACTGGCTTTGGCATTGAATGCTACATTGGAGTTTCCTGAGAAAAAAAGCAAAAAAAAACTAATTGAATCTTTATTTTTTTAGCTCCACGCTGAGCCGAAGGTCAAGTGAGCCTATTCCGATCCCGCCTTTTGGTTCGTCGTCCTGTCTGTCTGTTTAACTTTTTCACATTTTCGACTTCTCTCCCAGAACTACTGGCCAAAATCAACAAACTTGGTGTAAAATCAATCCCTTGGATGAAGGGGAAATTTAAGTTTTGGTTCAAAATGAAGGACTGGGCCCCCTTCAAGGAGGGAGAGATAATCCGAAAAGCAAATAGGGTGGTGTTTCTCAAGAACCACTTGGCCAAAAAGCTGAAATTCAATATGAAGGCTTCCTGATATAGTGGAGATTCAATGTTTGTTCAATCATGATCCCCGGGGGTACCGATGGGGCCCAATAGGGTATCAAAGTTTACATATGTTACTAGGGAAATCTTTTAAAATTTCTCTCAAACCTGGGCCAAGAAAAGCTGAAATTTATTGAAAGCTTCCTGATATAGTGGAGATTCTAAGTATTGTTCAATCATCATCCCCGGGGCGATGAGGCCACAATAGGGGATCAAAGTTTTAATGATTATATACGGCGAAAATTTTTACAAATCTTCTCACAAGACCACTGGCCAGAAAGCTGTAATTTATATGGAAAGCTTCTGATATATGGAGATTCAAGTTTGTTCAATATCATGACCCCCGGGGTAACGATGAGCCACAATAGGATCAAAGTTTTACAATATTGATATGCGGAACCTCTTTTAAAATCTTCTTCTCAAGAACCACTGGTCAGAAAAGCCTGAAATTATATAAAGCTTCCTGAATGGTGGAGATTCAGTTTGTTTCAATATGACCCCCGGGGGTAGCATGGGCCCTGATACGGGGATCAAAGTTTTAGATATGATTTTTAAAGGGAAATCTTTTTAAAATCTTCCAAACCACTAGCCGAAAGCTCCTGCATATATGAAGCTACAAAGTTTGTTCAAATCTCCCCTCAGGTAATTGTGGGGCCACAATAAGAATCTATTTTTCTGCAATATATAGGGAAATTCTTTTAAATATCTTCTTCTGGACCAGACGAATGAGTATTATTTACCTGAAAGCTTCCTGATATGGAGTAGATTTAATTAAGTTTATTTAGATAATGCCGCCCCCCCCCCCATTCCGAGGGTTGGGTTGGGCCACGAATATGCCCGGGTTAAAGTGCTACTCGCTCTCTTAGTGAAGCTTATCAGGTGAGCGATGTGGCCCAGGGCCTCTTGTTTATCCTGGTAGTATGTAATGAATTATCAATCATTGCATCGCGAATTGTTTATAAATTCAACCTATGGTTGTTTTTACATGTCCTTCATATAGCGAACAGCCTCGCACGTTTTCACGACAGTGGAAATCATTTCGAATGTTTTCAGATGGTAGTGTAACTTTTTCTTGGCACAGTGATACCGGAAATGACACAAGGCCAAACGAAAAAAACTGGGGAGGGCATTCTGTAAAGAGAATAACATAGAGACAACGGAAGTAATTAGCGCACGTGTATGAAATGTGTTAGTCATAATCCATTGGCCAAAAAGAATAATTGCTTACACATGCATTTGCATTTTCAAGTTTGGAAGTATACATTTTTAAATATTTATTTAAAATACGCCTATCCCCTGGGTCAGTATAACGATTACAGAACATGCAAAAAAATTTGAACGACAGTATAAAAGACGAGCTATACATATGGCTAATTGAAGATGCACAATTCTGAAAAGTTAAATAAATATTAGATACAACTCTTCAGGACATTTGCTTATCAAATATCACAAATCGTCAAATTAACTCATAAAGTTTGTCATTCTGAAACTGTAAACATTCTATCTATTATTGTAAAATATGTATGTATAACCGTTAGGGTTGTCAGTCGGCATAGGTTATCACTTCGCAGACACTTAAAGTTTTAAATTTATTCGAAATATCCACATTTGGATTATTGTGTTTAAAAGGAACAATTTAGATCACTATCTCTATAGTATCAAATGAGTTGTATTTATGTCGTATGAGACAGAACATAGGGCATACAAAGATTTTTTTCATTCCGCAAACACGGTAGTGGGTTATCAATGTGCACACCCCTAATATGGTGATGATAAATTTTGTAGGGGTGTATTCTATATACCACGGATGTTACTATTGACATACAAAAATTTACCGGTCTTCCCGTGAGTTGAGATGGCAGAACGCAGGGCCGAAACCGAGAATATTCAAAGGGGGTTGCACAAGATAGGGCAAGAGTCGCTGAAGGCCGCTAATCAGCGCCACCAAGTAGGTTCTGGAAGGGGGTCCAGGGGGCGAAGCCCGACAAGCTGAAACGATTTTAGCATTTTCTTTGGGTCTGGCGGTCACTTTTGGTACCTCGCCGGGTCTGTGCTGGGCCCTGGTAGGGGTCCAGGGGGCGAAGCCCGCCGGAAGCTGAGAGGTTCTTAGCTTTTGTTTTGACATGCGGGGTGCACATTGCACCCCCCCCCCCCTGTTAACGCCTTGAGACGACACTGATCGACACAGTGGTGCATACGCCTCAAATGACTATCCTTCAGTTAAAGCATATATTATATTCACTGAATCTTCTTCTCTTATATTTGACTTGAAATTGACCATTGCGTTCATCATCCAATAAAGCTAATATTTGTCGCAAACTAGCTTTGAAATTCCCGTTTTGTAGTGTCATCTGTCTGCCATGATCATTACCAATATGGAGTCGATGATTTCCAAGGTCAACAGCGTTGAGCTTGTCTGTTCGTTTCAGTAACGAGTGGGCAACATTTGATATTTTAGTAGTAAATAGTTTATTTGTTTAAAAATAAAGCCTAAACAATAAATGTCTTTCCTTTTTTGATTCCATCGATGACGAAAAGCAGACAATGTGCAGAAAAAAATCATAAACCGCATACGCGGTTGTGATTTTTCTCTGCAATGCTAACTGCCTTCAAATCGCTTTATACGTTGATAAACAAATTAGAATTTTTATGATATGCTAACCACATAAAAGACGCTTTCCTAGTTGTTTATTGAACTGGGTGTTTGACCTTGATCCCGGGCCTTGATCATTGAACTCCAAGGAATCTTTTTCTTAAACATTGGAACACACAGGTGCAAGTTTAGTTAACTTTCTTTAGGCTAGCCTTGATCAGTTTTTTTTCTGACCCATAATATATAACTATGTATATTATACACGGACAAAACGGCACACTCTGTGCACATATAAGATTGACCAGCTCTGACAAGCCGTGAAATAATTCTTTGATCCCACCCCCTTTGTACATTCTTTGTATCTGTACTTCCTTATTGTGATATAACTTCTCTCTGCATTCAGCAGGTGATGAACTGACCACAACCGCAGTACTTTTACATTTTCATTCATGCTATCACACCATCAGTACAGTGTGTGCCAGCTGATCTTCATTGCTAATTGTTAATTCCATGTAATGCTATATTACAGTTTTCCTGGAATCCCGCTTTAGTTTTAAACCAAGTAAACTGTAAATTGCATAATGTTCTCAATTAAATTACGTCAATAGTACACCGCAGTAAGGCTGCATTAACACTGATTAGTATTCGAGTTTGTGAGATATTTTGATAAAGATTCATATTCAGAATGTTCCATAATTTATATCATGATCATACTCGCATATAACATCACTATATCACCTGCTTATGTGTGTGTAAAGTCTCTCAGTTGATTCGATAGCAAGGGAATTGCCATGATATCTATATATATTTTTAAAACGAGGCAAACTAACCAAAAGTTGATGTTGCAGTTATAACGATATCTGCGTTAAAGTCACCATTCTGCAAATTTACGGGTCGCTAATAATGTACCTTGTTTGCGATTACAAATTATCACTAAGCCCTTTGTTAGACTGTCATTTTCATACTAGATTTGACGACGGGTAACCCTGTTTACTTTCTTTCGACTACAGGCTCACGGCGGGTGTGACCGGTCAGCAGAGGATGCTTACTCCTCCATGACACCTGATCCTGCCTTCGCTTTTGTCGAAGGTCCGTGTTGCCCTACACTCGACTTTGTATGTGTTTTTTGGACTATGATTACGTTTGATACTTTGTTACTTCACCATTTTATATTGACATAAAATTTAGTCTACGATGGAGTAGGGGTTCGGGACCTGCATTCGGCCCCCCCCCCCCATATTTTGCAGAGTTTTAACCCCCCGGTGGTAAATCCATCATCACTGGATGATGACGTATCTGATGACTCATTTTCTCACTTCGTTTATTGGATGATGACGTATCTGATGACTCATTTTCTCCCGTCGTTTTTCCCCTGTCGCTCATCTTTTGGAGAATCTGAAATATACATAAAGGGTAACAATAAATTTCTGTGTAACATTTTCATTTTCCCTTTACCTGACTCTTTTTGGACTCTATGATAAACGTGGAATCTCTGGATTGGGAATATCCACTACAATGTATGAGTCGCGTTCCCATTTGACCATTAACTTTAATTTTCCAGTTTTTGACGTAAGTCTGATTAGAACACCAATCTCTCACTTGGCGATCCTCACTCTGGAATCACAATTTCTCTGGTAGCTGTCTGTACATATTTCTCTCTGTGTTCGATCAAGCTACCTTATAGGCAAATCCACATAATGTTCTCTATACTTTTTGACTTCTCAAAAAGACTATCTAATCCCAAATATGCATCCATACAGCAAGCCTGGGATGCCAACCGAACATAAGGTAATGTGGCGGAACCCGTTGTATCTTGCTTGGTTGCATTATATACATGGTTATGCCTGTACTAAAGGCTACACATAGGATTTCCAGTCCTCCTTTTGATGGTTTTCGAGAGTTCCTAGCATCTTCAGCAGAGTCTGGTTTTTAAAGCGTTCTACTGCTCCATTTCCCATAGGATGGTAAGGGGTTGTTCTACTCTTGCTTACACCTGCAAGGTTGCATAACTCTTTGATAAGTTTACTTTCGAAGTTACGACCCTAGTCGGTATGTATTCTCTCAGAGGCGTAAGGACTGGTTTTGAAAGGGGGGGGGCAATTCTAAATTTAGTGACAAGAAAAAAAAAAAAAAAAAAGGAGCCTTCAAAATTTCGGACAACGGCAAAAAAACGTTTTTTTTAAAAAAGGTCATCCACGCACACTGAGTCGGGTGTAGTGGGGGGGGGGAAACTTATCAAAAATTTATGTGACAAGCAAAAAAAATGTATCCGGGCAGGCGTACGTCCTAACACTGAAATGGTGGGCACCCTTAAAAACATATGTGGGGGGGGGGGGCAAACTTTTAAAACACAGAAAGGGGGGGCCAACAACTTCAAATTACTGTGACATGCAAAAGAAAAAAACGTCCTAACACTTAAAATGGGGGGGGCAAACCTCTATAATTACACTGAAAGGGGGGGGGGCAAACTTTCTAAAAATCGACTTGAATGTTGGGGGGGGGACTTCTAAACACTACTTTTGCCCCCCCCCACCCCCTCCCTTTCAATCCAATAATAATCGGTAAAAAGAGGCCTTCGCGTGTACTTATCTGATTGCAGATAAGCACACAGAATCATCCATATCGTTTCATACAATGGACTATGGTTACTTAGACACAAACATTAAACAGCAATACAATACAACGTAACTTATGACAAAGAGGGATGTTTGCGAGCTTCCTTCATCATCAACTTCCTATATTATGTAGCAGTAGAACATTTCAATAGCACCCCAAGTGCAGTATTTATCTTGGTCTTCAACCTAATATCCTTCATGCAAGAAGCTTTGTTTATGCAAGTATAATCAATTTCTGAATCGAGGGAGGCCACTTACAACAGTTAATTGTCCCAGGAGGCTATTCCAACCACCTTAGCCTTTCCGTATTCTTTTATAAATTCTATGTTTTGTATATCAGCGTCTAACTTGTGTACTTACTCCCACACGAGCAACCGCCATTATGGTCAACATGCCGTCAGACTTGTTTCTGAGGCAATTGCTATAGGCTGTTCTTTTTCACTCGAATTGCTCTGTTTGCCATGGTGAGGAATGGTGAGGGCTTCTGCTTGTTGTGCGAGCACACAGGGGATGACTTCTCTCCCCTAGTACCTGTCGCCACCTCTGGTCTATCCCTTGTCTTTGGTTTTCACTCTCGCCAAGTAGGGGTTATGATAAATTGCTTCATGTAAACTTCCCTGAGTTCCAAAATGACCTCCAAACGCAGAAATGTTCTATTGGACGTTACATAGATGGATATATACCTGACTGGAGTATCTAACCAATACATAAATGAAACTCGCGCAGACAACGCAACCCACGGCACAAAATTTAACGTTGAAATATAATTTTACATGACAAATCTATTTAGTTAAATTAGATTTATATCAGATAGCTTATATTTAATAGAAATCTACTTCACAAGGAGGACAGCTTCTAATAGTCATCCTGAAGATTATTCTTAGCAAAACTAGAACTAATGCGTGAAGCATGGATTATAAGTGTTCATCCCTTTTAGTGTGTCGGGATTATAACATGATAAAACTGGTGCATGGTATTAAAGTTAAGTATAGCGGTAGACATGAAAACAAGAACAAACCAGTCTAACAACACCTTTGTTTCTCCCAGGCATACCAAATAATAGTCTACTCTCTATTCAAAGAGAATTGACTCTCCCACCATTAATTAATTCCTGCATGAGCGTCGATGATGTTCGTCTGAACTCTTAAGTATACATTCAGAATACTTAGGAAATCTCGACAGAGATACGGAGTACAACGTAATTTTTACTTTACATAACAGCAACGATCACGGCCAGCTTTCTTTTCATGAACACGCCTAGCTCGCTCATCAAACTTTTCTATTAAAGTTCTTGTTATTGTTGTCCTGTCTGTTCCATACCTTCTAGAGCTACAAGCATCGCTGATGAGAACTTATTTTTTGGAAACGTGTCACTAATACGCGAACATTATTCGTATCCGCAGTTATTCTTATATCATCATATTCCGTTGGCGTGAATGTCACTCCTTGAGGGCTAATCCGAGACTTCCCTTGATCTAACCCCCGCATATCTATATTTGCACTGTATTAAAAGCGGGGGTTAGATCTAAGTAGGAATTGGCTTCTGATGCTGGGGGTGGCCCGTCCGTCCCCGGGATATTCATAGATGATTAGTAGGTCTCGATCGTGACACAAAACTTAATTCCATAACATTTACACAAAAATTGGAATAGGTTACAGTAACGCACGATTGAATCTCCCTTTTTATCCCCAAAGGCTCATTCCTTTACCTGGCTAATCGCTGATGTTGTGATTAGCTGTTTTTCTCTTAATTTTTTTTATTGTCGGGCCTGGCTTTCCCAACTGTTAAGCTTCAAGCATCAGATGTGCGACGAATTATCTTTTCGGAATGTGTTCATATATATACGATGCACCTAATATTAGCATCAAATAGTTATATTTTTAGTTCAGTATTTGGTAAAGACTTTCATATAGGATTTCAAAAATGCAGTAAATTCTTATTCGATTATTTCGATAGCTTTGCAGTGAAGAGGTATTCGATTATTCAAAAGGTCTTTTTTTTTACCACTGTTATATGTGAAGCCTGCTTTGTACACAATGTATGTACAGCGTAACTTAGTTTTACATCTGGCTATCCAGCGTATAATTGTTCTTCAACCTAGATCTTTTAGCGAATTTACATATGGCACACCAACAAATGAATGCAGCGTGTCTACAAATTAAGTAGATACAAATCTAAACTTTACTTCAATGAAATTGTGGTGCGATGTAAGAGTGGCATGGCAATGATAAACAGCCTTGGAGTGTTGTATAAAACAAGAACAATTAGTGGTCAGTTAACCGCTTAAAGTCCTGTAAGTAGAGCCAATGAAAATACATCCCAAGTAGCACAATTAATTAAGAAGCAGATGTACGCGTACTCAAATATCAATGTTAGATTATGGGTTTGGTAATGCAACAGCATGCATTGTTGCACATAATTATATGTACTATATTGTAGATATATAACTTACTACATTTAGAAGAACTGTACCTTTATTACGGAGTTTAAAAAAAAAAAAAATCTTCCGCCTGGCATGTAGGTCGATTATATGTAGTTTTGATAAAGTAATCCCTGTATGGCAAACGGAAATTTTCTTGATTCCTCACGTGAAGTATCGGAAAAGTGCTAATCTGATTTCTGGCAATTTCATGAATTGACAGAACCACCGAAATAGGAAATGATACAGTATCTAAATTTTTTACTGCTATATCGGACCATTTTTTTTTTAGAGATAAAAATATAAAACAGGCGGGTAACACAGGAGCACAAATCGTGCCATTGGACTGATTTATTGATGCAATTTCTAAACTGAATTAAAGTAATCATTCGTGCAGGAAACAATTCTAGTTAAAGAAAGAAGAATTTTGTCGGATTTTGGCTGTGCGAGTACCTTTCCTCAGTCAACTTCATGCAAATTGGCATGCATAGCCATAAGTCGTAAGCATTTTGATTAAGTAAATTAAAACAAAATCACCATCATGACTGTCCATGCGCATGATCATATTTAGTAAAGCGTTAGAATATCTGTTAGAAAAATAATAAAATATCTTACTAACGGATCAATGTGCTTTCAAAATATTCCTCTTATTTCTATTTTTTGTGAACACTATTGACATCTTACAGCATAAAAAACACGCAATGAACTATAAGTACTGTGGATATAGGAGGTTCCCAGTTCCAACTGTAACTCCGGCTCTTTGTCCCCGCTTCAAGTTTTTACAATAGCCATTTATGTACAGAGCATGTGAATTCCGTGACCATTGTTATGACAAAGTTTAAAGCATCTGTTTTACCGTTCACCATTCCAGGTCAGGGTAACAGCGTTTTACTTGGATATGTCAATATTGTCCATTCAAAGACATAGACCCCAGATTTCGGTGCCAGTGAAAGATTCCCTTTGCAGCCATCAGTATCCAACCTCCAAGGATTTTGATCTTACACTATATAAACTGGGCTCCTGCTCGCCCATAATAGGAGGTGGTGAGAAACGGCTTTGGCCATCTGAATCGCTACATTGGTGATTTTCCTAGAAAAAAAAAAAAAAGCAAAAATACTAATTGAACTTTATTTCTTTTAGCTTCACCTGGAGCCGAAGGCTCAGCTGAGCTATTCCGACTCGCCTTTTGTTCGTCGTCTGTCCTGTCTGTTAACTTTCGACATGTTTTCGACTTCCATTCTGCCCAGAACGTGACTGGGCAAAATCTAACCAACTTGTTGTTAAATCATCCTGGATGAAGGGACGATTTTACGTTATACGTCACGATGAAGGCCTGCCCTCCTTCGAAAGAGATCATCAGGCAACAGTATATGCGGATGCGCAATGCAGTGATGGCTGTGGCTTGGTGTTCACAGAACACTGGGCCAGAAAAGCTGAAATTCATGTATGAAGAGCCTTCTGACATAGTTGGAGCATTCAAGTTTGTTCAAATTGATCCCGCGGGTACGTGGAGGCCCAATAGGTATCAAAGTTTATACGATATGACTTACATAGGGAATAACTTTTAAAATTCTTTTCCAAGAACCACTGGGCCAGAAAAGCTGAAATTTTATGAAAACCTGACTTGAGATGGGAGATTCAAGTTTGTATCCTCATCATCCCCGGGGGTCGACGATGAGGCCACATACAGTGGGATACAATATTTACTATATTCATGATATGGCAATTAAATCTCTTTTAAAAAATATCCTTCTTCAACCAAGAACACTGGGCCAGAAAACTGAATAATTATCTATTGAAGGCTTCCTAGATATAGTGGATGATTCAGAGTTTGTTCCAATCCCAACCGCCGCAGGGTAGTCGATGAGCACAACATAGCGATCACTAAAATTATATCATGATACGTGATTGAAATCTTTTCGAATCTTTCAGTTCTAACCACTGGGTACAGAACAAGCTAATTTATATGAAAGCTTACCTTGATATACGTGGAGGGCGATTCAAGTTATAACTCAATCATTGACGCCCCCTGGGTCTAACAATGGGGCCCTGATAGGGATCAAGAGTTTAGATATGATTTTGTTAAACGAGGAAAATAGCTTTTTAAATCGTTTTCAAGAACCATCAGAGCCAGTACGAAAGCTTCCTGATATATGAGATTAAGTTTGTTCAATCATGCGTTCAGGTATGGTCTAGG
>CAJDSM010112530.1:1177-12475 GCA_903981925.1 Ostrea lurida
AGTGGTTGTGTTATTAGGTGGTGGGACTTTCAATAAGATTACTATAATTGTGTGTTCTTTATGACAAATCCACTTTCTATAGGTATAATACATACTTTTAGACCTCTATGTTGATCGAGAAAGTCTAATTGAGCGTAGACTTCATTTAGAAAACTAAAATCGATTGAGCCAATAAACTAATCTGAATGGTAAAGTGAATAGAAATTTTGTTCAAGTATATTATACACGACATGCATAATCTTTTGGCCAGAGCCATCTTTCAGCTGGCATGTTGGTGAACACCGGGGGCAATCCAAAGGTTAGACAACACATCTTGGTTTTTTTTTACATTAAGTAATTAATCTATGATTTCTATTAATTTATGCATAATGAACATGTATAATGATTGGAGTATTTTGGTATGGCACATTAAGAGTTACTGTTTTTGCTCACCAAAAAGGACAAAATTGAGGTTTGAAATTTTACACAAAAGCTTGTAGAAAATTAGTTCTAAGAAGATCTTCTCAATGACCACAAAGTTGTGTCCGATTTAATACACAAGGCTTGAGAAGTTGTACCAAGTATGATGTGTTTATGATTGTGGTTTACTTCTGCAGGACTCTAATGTAGGAACTAAAATCCGTTCAGGTGAGGGATTGATACCCAGCAGGCCTCCTGTTTATCTATGCTAGATCACAATTCCATAACTAATTAATTGTAGGTCGAAGTCCAGAATCCGATATATTGCCATGATTGAGTTAAATGTTCTTTCCTCTGCACTTGCAATATTAAATAGTTTTTGTAATCCTCTTCCAGTTAAGGAAAGTTGTTCCTCTCTCTTATTTTACTGATAAGATATTCGACAATTGTGTTCAGTTTTCATGTACTTATTCGTGGTTTACTATCTTGGTGGGATGCATATTTGGGGACTTATTTTTGTGGTGCTATCTGTGGATGAATATTTGGGACTTATATTTTTGTGGTTTGCTATCTTGTGGGATGATTTGGGGACTTATTTCTGTGGTTTGCTATCCTGTCATAAAATTTTTGATTAATTTTGTATCAATGTGACTGCAATTGATGAATACATTTTTTTTGCAAGAATAGATAATCTGTATAGCAGTTTGTTTTTATCTTCTCTCACAGGTGGCGTATTAGCCACGCTTCTTTTTGCAGCTCTGTCAAATGCATGGAATTGTTTGACAATTTAATAATATTGTCATAAATATGGAAAATAATTTTTCATTTGCCAGTTTTTGTTTCCTTGAATATTTGAAAAGTTCTCTAAAATTTGAAAAAAATTAATTAAAGAGGTTTATTTTAAAAACTACTGATGTGTCGCTGATGATTTTTGTTTGAAGTTATGATTGTTCTGTGATGAAGCTTGTCTGGAGAATTATTTTATTACTGATGTCACAAGAAAATCTTAAAGGGTAAGTGGGAGGGTGAGAGAGAGGAGGTGGGAAGGGTAGAGAGAGGGAGAGAGAGTGGGAGAGCATACAGAGAGAAGGGGGAGGGAGGAGAGCAGAGAGAGAGAGAGAAGGGGAGAGAGAGAAGGGGAGAGATACAGAGAGAGAGGGGGAGGGAGAAGAGAGAGGGGAGAGGAGAGAGGGGGAGAGAGAGAGAGGGGGGAGAGAGAGAGAGGGGGGGGGTAAAGTGTAATTTCAGCAGAAGTCAGTCTGTGGAGAGGGGGAGGGGAAGAGAGAGATGGAGGGCAGAGAGAGAGAGGAGGGGGAGGGGGAGAAGAAGGAGGGGGAGGAGGAGAGGAGGGAAGGGGGAGAAGAGAGAGAAGGGAGGGAAAGAGACGAGAGAGAGAGGGGGAGAGAGAGAGAGGAGGAAGAGCAGGAGATGTGGAAAAACAAAAAAAAAAAAGAGAGAGATCAGATATTTTCTTGTTCATGCAAACGTTTTTAAATCATTTTTTTCCATCTGGCGTTCAAGCCATACAGTAATACTTTGTAACGCTCTTGCCACAATTCCTGCTCAGAAACTTATTTGTACTTCTGTAGGGTCATCTTTCTCTTTCATTCCAGCTTCACAATGCCTTTCTTTCTTTGATGTGAAACCCATATTATCAGTGTTGAAATATTGTTGAAAAACTCCACTCTCTCTTTTTGGGTAACTTCCACATTGACCAACCGAGCTGTCTGTCTGCGTGTTCACTTCTGCGGCAACCAGCTTGCGCTCAATGACTGTCCCCTTGACGAGAGGGCATGATAACTTCAATTTCATGATGTGAACCTTCCAGAACTATCCACTGGCACCCTTCCATGAAAACTGAACGAAGAAAATCTTCCAGAGGTATCCGACTTTTAGCTGCTGCTTGTGGAACGGCATCATCAACGGTAGTCGTGTCAATTAGGAGCTAAATCGACTGAACTTCTCTTTGGCTAACCTCTCATGAAGCAATACTTTTGTTGTCATGTTTTTCTTGCTTCAAATCCCTATCCATACTTCTTTATCCGTTGTCGTCTGCAAAATGCTTTCTCAAGATTGTCATCAGATCAATACTGACCAAAGTTTACAAAACATAGACATTTGCATTTTTCTTTGTGATAGGGTTCCAGAGAAGATTTTTTTTTGCCTTTTTCCATTCCTGTGAACTGCTTGTAAGATGTTCTCTGATGTTTGCTTGCTGTTTTCTCTTCTCCCTTTTAATTCCACGAATATTAAGTTGGTGTGTCACACTATAGAGAATTCCCCGCTGACATTGTCCTCATTGATGTACACTGAAGAATCGTTCATCTCAACTGCGCTGCCATCTGCATCATGGTGATTGCCTGTTACTCGTCATACAGTCGGCTGTAAGACAAAGGGATTAACAGTATTAACATGAGCGGCACCGAACTGAAATCGCTTTTATAATGCATCTGAAAGGACAATAGCTCATTTTAAAACAAGAGGCCCATGGGCGCGCAATTGCTCACCGAGTGAACCTTTGGCACCATGTCGATTGTTCATCGATTGTAAAAATTTTAAAAGGAATTTCTATCAACCTGATTTCAAGCATAAAAATGGCTTAGGTTGCTTAAAATATGTTTGTTATGCTAGCATAAAATGACACAGTACATGGGACCAAGATGAATTAAAAAGAAAATCAAAGTATTTGTGGTCGAAAATAAATCTTCAATGGTTTCATAATAACTAAAGTGGTATCTGAAAAAATAAAGAACAAGCTGTTAAAAAGAGTTGGTTTACACAACGTCAGCGTATCATTTAAACAAGAATATCAGTAAAACTGATAAAATATGCCTTCCCCGAATTGCATCTAACAACAATGAAATACTTAATAACTGTTTGAAAATACAAGCTATGTATTTTAAGTCGACCTTGACCTTCCAAATGTACCTTACCGGTAAGTCACCTTTGTACTAAAAGTAATTTGCTTGTTTAATTATTTAAGTGATAATATGGATCCAATATCTTGTTCAAGAAACTGTTAAAATAAGGAATTTTCATTGTTATTTTTATACATGTTCTGCAGTGACCTTGACCTTTCAACAATAAGGACCTAGTAACTTTTTAACCTTGAAACCCATTTGCCTATTCAAACTGTTAAAATAAGGCACTTTTCCCGCCTAATATATGCCATTATATGGTATATGCTATTGAGTGAACCATGACCTTTAAAAATGACCTTTGATTCAAAAAGTATCAATGTCCAAGGAATATTTGAGATCAATTAAATGATGAATCTATGATGAAAGGGTTTAGGAGGTGCAGTGTTCCTGCTAGCTCGCATAAATAGAAGGGTGCGCCGCCTGCGCCTTTGTCGCGCCCTCTGCCTTTTTCAAAGAGAGGAATCATGTATGCCTTGTATCATTTTTTGAAAAAAGTTTTAAATGTTTTCTTTACAATCGGTAGTCCATAAATTGCCTAGAGGTTGTGTCTCATTATCCATTGGGATATCTTTAACTCTGCCATGTAGTCGGGTGGAGAGGTTTGATAATTTAAACCATTGATTGAACCTCAGGGCGTTTCAATAAGCACAGGCACCTGACGAAATGTCGACGCTAATGCCAACAACAATTTCCTCTACTGGAAATAACACGAGTGTCTAATCATGCTATCTATAATATTTGCAAGTTCTATTTTAATGAAATAACATGTTACTTATTCCTGTGCCTATTCTGAGGTTGTTTGCAAGGTTTTGTTAATTTTAAAAAAATTTTGGTCAAAACAAAATGTTTGCCGTTTGCAATGGATTTAAATCCGAAAGTATCTGAATGAGTGTAACAAACAAGGCTATATTATTGATGCAAATGATATTCCATGTGCCTTTTCAAACCAGAGTGCCCTTTTTGCCCACTGTATGCGCCCTGTCCCCTCTGAAATCCTAGCTGGAACACTGAGGTGTGAACTTGTTTAAAAAACTGTTGAAATAAGGAATATATTTATGAAGTCTGACGTGACCTGGCCTTTTCACAAAAGACCTTTGATGAAAGGCCTTGGATCACAAGCCCTTGTCAACAAGGACATTTGTGGGTAAATTGTATCAAATTTAAGATGAAAGGTTTAGGAGATGATGAACCGCGACGGACGGAGAGACGGACGGACCACGAACGGCGACTATTATGCCCTGCCCCGAAATTTTTCGGGAGCATAAAAAAAATAATGATGAATTTCAAACTACGTAATTGGACGTTTTAAAATTTTTCTACTAAATGTGATCACTTTCAAAAACAGTAAATGCATTAGTCAATGGCGTTCATAACAATGGTACAAAGTTTGAGGAATGTCAACTTAAAGATGCTGGCGAGGAGTGGGATTACTACAGAATAATAGGACCTTGACCTTGAAAATCAATAGGGTTTATCCCTCTCCCATGGGAAAACATCTGCGGAAAGTTTGATGATTCTCTGCATGAATGAGCACTGTATATTATTAGTTTTTGTTCACATAGACTTTAGGCAATTAGTTAATTGTGACTTGCACTTTGACCTTTGAAAATATAGAGTTCATTCCTCTCTCCATGGGTAACAGTTGAGGAAGGTTTTGATGATTCTCTGATGAAAGCTTGTACGTGTCTTCTATTCTTGCTCAATCACGAATAATTTTAGCCATTAGTCAATAGTGACCTTGACTTGATAAAATCAGATAGGAATCATCCTCTCCTCAAGGGGCAACATTTTCACATTTGGTGGAAGGTTTGATGATCCCTCTGATAAATGTCCTTGCTTCTATTTTTGTCCAAGGTTATGACAACACATATATTTATAGGGCTGCTGCAGATAATACCGGTTTATTCCGATATATTGCGATTCGTTAACAAAACCAATATGCGTATTGCCGATAGTTTTTGGCATACCGCATATTATCGGGCAAAAATGTTCTAGCTAGGGATTTATGTTCAGAACTTGAGATTCCTCACATTGAAATATTACGTTTAAGTATAGCTGAAACATTTCTGTATTATTCTAACACACAAGATATTCGTTTTCTACTTCCAGTAGAGCAAAGGAGTTAGCACAAAGTCTTGCTTCTTGTTTTTCAAATATATTCTGCATAGAAATCAATTTTAAAATCAATCGAAATGAGAACGAAAGATTGTTGAATATTCTATTTGAAAATATTGCAATACATATCGGCAGTACAATTGAAAATATTGGCAAATATTATCGCGATGACGAAATTTTCACCCGATACACTATTAGTTGATATGGATTCTTTGGCAGCGGTATAATGGACTCATATTCCCTCGTCAAGTTTATATTCTCCCGAGCCGCCAGGCGAGAGATTATACACTTTGACAGGGATATAGTCCATATAAACTTGATAATATTACAACAAGCTCCATGTTTGTTATTTGAGAGGCATGATCACAATATACTGGCATTCTAAACATCCACAGAAAGTAGACAAATATTTGTGATTTTTTAACCCCTTTGTTCTGAACATATTTTATTTATTATCTATTCTGGCTTACAATTTGATCACTGTTCGTTATCTATGCTTATATGAATAAAAAAGGATTTGACGAATAGTTCAAACAACTTCCGCTCTCTTCTCGGACACTTGCAGACCCTACTTGCTTGGATCAGCACTTGAATTAGTGTTAGCAACCAGTCAAGCGTATTGATATATTTTAGGAGACGGTGACGCTATATGGAACTTCTGATACAACGAGTTGAGTTGCAGACATCCCTGGAGAAATAGCAAGACATTGATGATTTAGAACGTTTCTCCAAGCATGGCGTGCCAGCGAGAATAACAGACGATCACTAGAATTTCGGGAGTGAGGTGTGTTTTTGTATTTGTCTTCAAACCAAATCCCTCTTAAACGACATGTAAGTCTTTAGATTTAAAGGAAAAGGAAGGCATCAGGTGATTAGTTTTTATCAATGAATATGTTTGCGCAATTGCAGGCTGAGCAAAGGTGGTAACTGGAAAAGGCGAAGAAAGAATAATGAAACTCACTTTCTGTGAATGCATTTGTTCAGAAGACATACAGGATAGTGATGAAAGAATTGCTGTGGCAGATTGAATATATTTTATCGAATTCATGTCTAAGGACAGTGATTCTGATTGTGGGTCCCATTTTTTAAAAAGTGTCAAACCTCTGTTTTAAAAACATGTTTGCAACACCTTTCAAGAGATTGTTAAGGTTATGTATAGATGTCACCTGAATGACAGAAAACTAGGGATCAACTTGAGATGTAGTTTTACAGCATTCACCAATTTGAAACATCCTGAAGATATCAAAATATTCTTGCCTTTTCAATTTTTTTCTTAACAACATCAAACCTTTGGGGCATATAGTGCAGCTTAATACTGTATTACAACATAGACAGAAACTATCCATACCTAAGCATATCTGTAATTATTGTGTAAAAGTGTATGAAACAAGAAAAAATATAGCATTCAATTGCATGTATGTAAATGGTACTGGCACCTAACAAACTTTCGTATCTCTAATGTTTGCAATGAACGTTAAAAAATAAATTTCTTTGTAAATATGTTTTGATAATCTATGGTAATCAAATTGATCCATTTGCTACTGAACATGTTTAAATATGTAGCCATAGATTATCAAAACATATTTACAAAGTAAATTATTTTTTAACGTTCATTGAAACATTAGAGATACGAAAGTTTGTTTAAGGTGCCGTACCATTTACATACATGCACATTGAATGCTATATTTTTCCTTGTTCATACATTTTACACAATATTAAGATATGCTTATGGTAATGGATAGTTTCTGTCTATGTTGTATTAAGCTGCACTATATGCCCCAAAGTTTGAGTTGTTAAGAAAAAAATTGAAGAAGGCAAGAATCATTTGATATCTTCAGGATGTTTCAAATTGGTGAATGCTGTAAAAACTAACATCTCAAGTTGATCCCTAGTTTCTGTCTTCAACATAACTTTAACAATCTCTGATGAGGTGTTGTCAACATGCTTTTAAACAGAGGTTTAACACTTTTGAAAAATGGGACCACATCAGAAATCACTTCCTGTCCTTACGACATGAAATTCGATAAAATATATTCAATCTGCCACAGCAATTCTATTCACTCTCACTATCCTGTATGTCTTCTGAACAAATGCAATTCACAGAAAGTGAGTTTCAATTATTCTTTCTTCGCCATTCCAGTTACCACTTTGCTCACTGCAATTGGCAAAACATATTATTGATGAAAACTAATCACCTGATGCTTCCTTTTCCTTTAATATCTAAAGACTTACATGTCGTTTAAGAGCGGGATTTGGTTTGAAGACAAATACAACAAACACACCTCACTCCCGAATTCTAGTGATCGTCTGTTTTCTCGCTGGCACGCCATGCTTGGAGAACGATTCTACAATCAATCAATGTCTTGCTATTTCTCCAGGGATGTCTGCAATCAACTGTTGTATCAGAGTTCCTATAGCGTCACCGTCTCCTAAAATATATCAATACGGCTTGACTTGTTGCATAACACTAATTCAAGTGCTGATACCAAGGCAAGTAGGGTCTGCAAGTGTCCGAGAAGAGAGCGGAAGTTTGTTTGAACTATTCTCAAATCCTTTTTTATTCATATAAGGCATAGATAACGAACAGTGATCAATATTGTAAGCCAGAATAGATAATAAATAAAAATATGTTCAGAACAAAGGGGTAAAAATACACAAATATTTGTCTAGCTTTCTTGTGGATCGTTAGAATGCCATATATTGTGATCATGCCTCTCAAATAACAAACATGAGCTTGTTGTGAATATGTATCAAGGTTTATATCGGACTATATTCCCTGTCAAAGTGTATAATTCTCTCGCCTGGCGGCTCGGGAGAATATAAACTTGACAGGGAATACTGAGTCCATATACCGCTGCCAAAGAATCCATATAACTAATAGGTGTATCGGGTGAAAATTTCGTATCGCGATATTATTGCAGATATTTTCAAATGTACTGCGATATGTATTGCAATAATTTTCAAATAGAATATTCAACAATCTTTTCTCTCATTTCATTGATTTTAAAAATTGATTTCTATGCAGAATATATGAAAAACAAGAAAGCAAGACTTTGTTGCTAACTCCTTTGCTCTACTGGAAGTAGAAACGAAATATCTTGTGTCGTTTAGAATAATACAGAAATGTTTCAGCTTATACTTAAACGTCATATTTTAATGTGAGGAATCTCAAGCTGAACAATAAATCCCTAGCTAGAACATTTTTGCGATAATATGCGGTATGCAAAAACTATCGCAATACGCATATTATTTTGTTAACGAATCGCAATATATCGGACTAAACCGGTATTATCTGCAGCAGGCCCTATAAATATATGTGTGTCATCAACCTTGGAACAAAATAGAAGCAAGGACATTTATCAGAGGGATCATCAAACTTCCACAAATGTGAAAATGTTGCCCTTGGAGGAGAGGTGATTCCTATCTGATTTATCAAGTCAAGGTCACATTGACTAATGCTAAATTATTGTGATTGAGCAAGATAGAAGACACGTACAAGCTTTCATCAGAGAATCATCAACACCTTCCTCAATGTACCCATGGAGAGAGGATGAACTCATATTGTTTCAAGTCAAAGTCAAGTCACAATTAACTAATTGCCTAAAAAGTCTTGTGAACAAAATACATAATATACAGTGCTCATTCATGCAGAGTCATCAATTTCCGCAGATGTTTTCCCATGGAGAGGGAAAACCCTATTGACTTTTCAAGGTCAAGGTCCTATTAATTCTGTTGTAATCACTCCTCGCACATCTTTTAAGTTGACATTCCTCAAAACTTTGTACCATTGTATGAACGCAATTGACTATGCCATTTACTGTTTTTGAAAGTGATCCACATTTGTAGAAAAATTTTAAAACGTCAATTGACGTAGTTTGAAATTCAATCATTATTTTTTTTTATGCTCCCGAAAAATTTTCGGGGGGAGCATAATAGTCGCCGTCGTGTCCGTCCGTCCTCTCCGTCCGTGCCGGTTCATATCTCCTAAACCTTCATCTAAATTTGATACAATTTACCCACAAATGTCCTTGTGAAAGGGCTTGTGATCCAAGGCTTTCATCAAAGGTCTTTTTGAAAAGGCCAAGGTCACTCAGACTTATAAAATATTCCTTATTTCAACAGTTTTTTAAAACATAGTTCACACCTCAGTGTTCCAGCTAGGATTTCAGAGGGGACAGGAGCGCATACAGGGGCAAAAAGGGCACTCTGGTTTGAAAAGGGCACATGGAATATCATTTGCATAAAATATAGCCTTTTTGTACACTCATGTCAGAATACTTCGGATTTAAATCCCATGCAAACGGCAAACATTTGTTTTGACCTAAATTTTTTAAAATTAACAAAACCTGCAAACAACTCAGAATAGCACAGGAATAATAACATGTTATTCATAAAATAGAACTTGCAAATATTATAGATAGCATGATTGACACTCGTGTTATTTCCAGTAGAGGAATTTGTTGTTGGCGATTAGCGTCGACATTTCGTCAGGTGCCTGTGCTTATTGAACGCCCTGAGGTGTCTCAATAATGGTTTAAATTATCACCTCTCCACCCGACTACAGTGGCAGATTAAAAGATATCCCAATGGATAATTGGATCACAACTCTCTAGGCAAGTTATGGACTACCGATGTAAAGAAAACATTTTTAAAATCTTTTCAAACTCTCTTTGCCGGAGGCGGGGGCCGGGTTTTTTGGTTGGGCGTTTTGTCTCACTTTGTTTCTTTGGGTGTTTTGTCCAGGTTCGGTTGGTTGTTTGGCCTTTGGTGTGTTTTTGTTTCTTGCCTGCTGGGTTTAGGTGTTGGTTTTTGGCCCGGTGGTGGCCCTGATTTTGCGTTTTTTTCGTTTTGTTGGTTTCTCCTCTTTTGTCGGTTGGTGTACTTTTTGGCCCGGTCGGTTTTCTTGTGTTTGTTTGGTTATGCCCTGGGGCGCCTCTTTCGTTTCTGTTTTTGTTTTTTCCATGGTTCCGTTTGTGTCTCTTTTTTTGTTGTTTGGTTTTTGGTTTCGTTTTATGACATTGGTTTTTTGCCCTCTTCTTTCTTTCCTTTTGTTGTTGCTGTTTTCTGTGTCCTTTGGCTCCTGCATTTTTTTTGGTGTTGGCCTTCTTTCCTTTTGCTGCCTGCTGGCCGGTCTCGGTGGGGTGGGTTTTTCACCTGCGTTGTTTGTGCATTCTCACGGCTGTTCTTGGTGCGTCTGTTTCTGCTCTTTGTCTTGGCTGTCTGGCCGGTCCGGCCCTGTGCGCTTGGCGGGAGTGGTGCGGGTTCCGTGTTCCGTTGCGGCTGTCGGCTTTCTCTGTTCCTCTCTTTGTGGCATTCCGGTGGCCGCCGCCTTCGGCTTGGCTGTTGCCCGGCCCTCTTCTGGCTCTCTCCCGCGTTCCCGTTCTGTTTGTCTGTTTTGTCTGCTGCTTTGGCCCGTTTGCGCGCCGGCCGGTTGGCTGGGCTTCCGCCTGCCCCTATTGCTCTGCGGGATTGCCGCGTTCCCGGCTTTGCTGCTCTTGGCCGACCTCCGTTGCGTGCTGTTCGCCGCCGCCCCGTGGGTCTCTGGCCGCTTTTCTTCGTTCGTTTCTGGGGGTGCGTGTCGTTTGGGGTTCTCTTGCTTTGCGTCTCGCTGTTCGTCCTGGCGTCCTGGGCCTGGTCTGTCGGCCGCAGTCCGCGTCGGTGGTCCCTGTGGCCGTCCGGGCGTGGCGTTTTCACCTTTTCACCGCTCCTTGGGTTCCTTCCCGCGCCGGTGTGCGGGCCTGCCGCCCTGCCTCCCGCCCTCCGTTCTGAGCGGCACTGTGGCGCGGTTACACGTTCACTTGTGGTGCCTCTAGCTGGTCCCCTGCTTCACCGTTGCCTGCCGTCGCCTCTCTCCTCCCGGCGG
>CAJDSM010112575.1:2136-15524 GCA_903981925.1 Ostrea lurida
TATCCACTAACTCAAAAACAACATAATATTAAAAACCGAGTGTAGGGCACACATGGAATCCGACCGACAAAACGAAGATAGGATCAGGTGCATGGAGGAGAAGCATCCTCTACTTGACCAGGTCACCAGCCGGCCGTGAGCTCGCTTCAGTCCGAACATATAAGTAGACGATACCCGAATAGCCACAATCTAGTAGGAAAATGAGACAGATCTAATCAAAGGATGACAAGCATCAGTCAACAACTATGATTTTAGTGATAGCATTTGTACAATCGCAAAACAAGGTCTATTTTATAAGCGACCGTAGATTGCGAAATATGATCTTTAATACTCTGTAGATCGTTATAACCGCTGCACAGATCAACTTTTTTGTTAGTAGTGACCTCGACTTTTTAAAAAGTCCTCACTACGCATAGCTGCTCTTTGCGTACGAATCAACTGGAATATACCTACCTTAAGAGGCTGATAGGTGGTAATCATTACTACATTAGAATTAACAGAAAGTTGACGATGGCAAGTAAAGTTCATCACGCAATAGATATGTAGATAAATATGGAATTTAACAAAAGACAGCGAATGGGGCAAACAACCTTGTTTGTACAGTCGCCTGCTTCGAATTAAACAAGAGGCCACATGCAATCGCTCAACCTAGCACTGCCTCACCTCAAGAAGAGCTAGTAGTAGCCAACTTAATCCCGTTTGTTGGTCCACCCAACACTTCGGAGGGGGAGGCATTTTCTAAAACAATACTTAAATCATACTCCATAATCAGAGAAGCTCTTCAGAGATACATATCTTAAGCTTGTCTGTTCAATTGGAAGAAGGATTTTAAAGAATGCCCCACTATAATCCAGATGTAAAACTTTTGATCCCCTCTACTGGGCCCCTCCCCCGGGGCTGCATAGATTTGAACAAGAGTGTGAAATCTCCACTGATACATAAGCTTTTCTATAACATTCTCCAGCTTTCTGGCCAGTGTTCTAGAGAAGAAGTTTTAAAAATCGTCTCCACCTTAGTCATAATTGTAAATTGATCCCCTATTGGCCCATAGACCAATGTCAAGGCAAAGACCATTAACACCCCTTAATTTCACGCAATGATGTGAACTTTTCTGAACCAAACTGACCTGAGGATACTTATCTACCACTAAGTACCAGTACCTCGAGTCTGTGTGCACTAACGATTAAAACACCCAGTTGCACCCCCCCCCTCGCGCAGTTAAACACAGGTTTGGGAAATTGACACCACATCACAGGTATATTTTTATACGGTTACTACGCGAATTTTTTTTTCCGCCTACTTTTTGATTTTTTGCCATCTGCGCAAGATGCGACTCACAGCTCGAGCCCTGAAGGAGTTCATATATTTACACTTACCTAGACCTAAACCTAACCATGAAAACAGAAATGCGGAGTCAATTATATACACTACCTAAACCCTACCCTTAACCCTGAAAGCCAATGTAAAGGCAAAGGATTACGAACTGTGATTTCAACGCGTAGTCCTAAAATAGCTATGTATAGACCATTTATCCATTCGAGGCATGAATTAACTCTTTATTCTCCAAGTGGTCCGCATAGCCTAGTATAATTGCAGGTTATACAATAGCACCGCCATGGTGAAACACTGCCACAATCGCTAGGCTCGGAATTTCCCTTCTACACGAAATTGCTCAACATGGATGGCAATCATCTTTTATACAATATTATTTAACCATCTGAATAATAGTTCATATTCATTTCACCGTTCATTCACCAACCTCTCACAAATTGTATTCAGCAATAGCGCTCAGTGTACCTCAGCAGTGCGTTCACCACCGTGTGTTCAAGTGCGACTCACCGTTTGCTCCTCATGCTTTCACTAATCACTCACCACCGACGTTCAGCATGCGTCTCAACATTCGCTCGCATGCTGCAGTGTTCACTCACTCATGCGGTCTCAGCATGCACTCGCCGTTCAGTGATAAAGGACATGTAGCAGTGCACTACACTTACAGAACCTACATTGCTCACTAGTCCTTTGGTGCTAATAGCGTGAACAAGAGTAATCGTAACGTGCAATCAATACGATTTTAGTGGGATTCATAATTCACCAGAGTTAGCACTGCCCTTATTGCTCAAATGTCAATATAGCATGCTTACTTGAAAACAAGAATAGATCCTTCCACTTAGGATAAGGTGCATAGGACCAAGTCTGAGGGTCCCTAGACTCCTTAATGCCCAAAACAAGTTTAATCTCTCGTATGCCTACAAATTTTCTAATACTGAAGAGAGAACATCTGACCTTGACCTTGACAAAACACATTGGGCATCTAATCCTCTCATACATGGTGCACATCCAACTATGTACATAAGTTGTAAGATCCTGAGCTTTCAACAGTTCAAGTCTGATATCCTGCCTACCACGTTTTCCTATTACAGCTGACAACTAAACCTTGACCTTGCACCTTCGAGAACAAACACAATTAGGCCATCTTCCCTCTCATCAATGGTCGATTCAATGATACCACAGTCTTCGCAACGATGCTGGGAGCTTACAGGTTCACTTAGCATTTCAGCCCCGGACCGACACGACCGGACGCCAGCGGACGACCGCTTATACCCAAATACGTCCCGTCTTCTTGACAGCATATAAAAATATTGTCAAACCACTGTAGTACTAGTAGAAATAGAGAGTGTCATAAAAATAGTGGCAAAGGCCACACGTCCAACACCAATATAGTACCTGTAGTACGCTAGATTGGTAGCTATTAATTATGTACTCTTCCATCTATACTTCGTCAGTACGTTTGATTCTCTAATACTTGCCAACTCTTTGAAGAGCTCGATCGAGAAAGTTTTATGGGTAGAGACGAGGGCGTGTCACCAGGGCTAGTCTCATACGCGCGAGTCAAACCCATCAGAGTCTGGCGCCCCTGTGTTGTTGGGATCCCAGGATACAGCCCCCCCCCCCCCTGCATACCACACACAGCCTAGACTATAGGCTATGAACACGTGCAGGACCTGTTATCACACAGGGGCTAGTCCCAGACCCTGGCACCCCACCCCACCCCAACCCACACTCCCGCCCAGATACCCCATCCCCCAGTTGTAGCTTGTGCGGTTAGACCCCCCAGATACCATCTGTGTCGTGTTAACCACATTCACCCCAAATCCACACACACACCAATACCACCACACTTTTTCGATCTGTGAGGCGAGGGAGGTCGGAATATATAGCGCCCTATGTAACAGAAACTGAGAACATTGCCATGTATTCGGATGAGAGTCCAGGAATCACGCTCAACCAAAACAACACAGATCAGATTTTCTAAAACAACATAACAGCATCGAACGATTCGAGACTCCCGATTCGCACTCTCCCTGTAACAACCCTGCACCCTAGCGACCCTCCTGTCCTATATCTCACATGCTTAAATACCCCTCAGGGTGACGACTTCATTAAATCGCTCCGCTCGGAAACCCCTTTGACGTCTCTCCAATACTCGCATTCAGCAATACCGATAACGATGTTCTTAGCTGCCGTGAACATTCCAAACTTGCAAGTCTTGATTATGTGCAACATACAAAGATCGACTGCACGTGCGACATTCCATCTGTTCCAAAAGCTTTCAATCCTTCAAATGCACGGTGGATCATGAACAGGAGTTGTGAAAAGATAGAATCGGGCTAAGTTTACAGTATCTTGATCAATTATTCCCAATTCCAGAGTATTAAACATTTCTGCTTGTAACTGGTAACACATCACCAAAAATTTTAATTTGTAAAACCAATGTTATTGCAAAATTTAAAGTGAAGTGCCATTCTGGCTTGCTAAATATAAGTTATACATACGATGGTGCATTTTTTATTGTAAGATCGTTTAGCGCTTGGTAGGGCGTGGAGGCGGGGGTGGGTGTTACGCTCTCAGCGAGGAGGTGCTGATCCCAGCCTGCGGCTGGTCCAGCACGTCGAATCAACTTTTCTTCGGCAGTCCAAGGAGATCAAGGTTGTACCCCTACCCTTAAGTCAGAACAATATTTTAAAAGGGTAAAAATAACGACTTTATAAAGGCGGACCTCCCCTTTTTGAAAATAAATATAGCACCCCTCCTTTTCAAAAGTTGCTGATCACCCCCTTCTTTTTGATATGGAAGTGGACCTGTTCCTTTCTTCCTAAACGCCGACAATTCTATATGAAAGTACGACGTTTCTCGATATGATCTTAAGGTTGAAGCGAAGTGAGCGTCCCATCATAGGTTAAAAATGAATGCAACTATTACTCAGCTTATAATGATGGTGGCCTTTGATCCTCTATGAGATGAAAGACACATGCTCAAAAGGGACGTAAAAAAATAACAACACTCACTGTGTATTAGCATTTTCAAACATGTAGTATGTTCTTCCCTTTGCGTTTGCTTTGTGCTAATTAGTTTGATCGAGTTCACGTTTCTGTTCAGCAAAAGATGCGATCACACTAACCAGGTAAATATTGTTCTGAGTATTACTAGTTCTTCGGAGAGACTTTCGTGATGTTTTTTTAACAACATAACCAAAACAAGAAAGCATGCATGATGGATTTCGATAAATTTAAATAATTGTGGAATAATATGTTAAAAGTAGACGAAATCTGTATTTTTACGAAATTGAAATCTTTCAAGATATATTTTCTATAAAATCACATCTAATAAACGTTAAGCTTTAAACATTAAAGTCTCAATACACAAGGAACAGAGTACTTTTCTAATTTATTTATGAAATTGTCAAGCCTTAACACTAATAACAGAGTGCGGGTGGAATAAAATGTATATAAGTCAATGCGCAGTACAAGATTAATTGTTTTCATATAATATGACCATACCCCCTTTTTCTTTAAGTTACACAATATTATACGTAATTAATATCATATCTTACAGTATGCATGTAATCTATATAATACTTTTGCTAATGTATACAGTTTAGAAATATTCGAATAATAGGCTATTTACTACAAACTTAATAGTGCCAGATAAGGAAGCATCGCGCGACTATGACGTTTATCCTCTTTTCCATATTATTATAGAACGTCAGTTCTAGACACGTCGTTCATTCTACATTATTGACCCGGCGAGATTTCGTAGTTCGCCATTTTGAATATTAGATTGTCCTATTAAACATCGGAGATCTACAAAAGGCAGAGTAACAATTAACTTCTCATGACAACTGGGTATTACTTTAGCTTCTCCGCTCACTCAATTCTTTTGCTGTACAATATTCCATTATCACCTTCAAATGGTGTTATATATCTCCTCAAATGATTCGATACGCAAAACCGTGTTTATGAATTTTTTAATGCGATCATGTGTTCTAGCAATGATACTAATACTCCGGTTTACGCTTATCAATGAATACAGGGCTTCGCCGGCATGACCGAGTCGACAGGGTGTTTATCTCCGCGATACTATATACACCTCTGGCACATCCATGGCATTCTATTTTTATCCTACTGTTACAGTACTATAACAAGATAATTTTGATGCAAACATCAAACTCGGCCTGCTAAATTAAAAAAAGGTAAATAGATTCCTCATTTCCAAAAGAAACATACAGATTACGCCCAACAATATATCTCTGGCCCTCCTATATTTTGTCCAGTACAACTCCGACTATCTGAATTAGGCAGCTAGATTGCAGTTGAGAATTTTTATTCGTCTAGAAATAGTATAGTGATGAGGGGAAACGATTAGACATACAATTCATTTGGATATTAATGTTAAAAATATTGTCGAATACCCCTCTATGCTACCTGGTGTTCCAGTGGTTTCTTGATCAGTGTTTGAGGATGTGCTGCGCGGGGACTTAATCAACGGTTGCTTCAGAAGTGTTAGTGAAGCAACATTTATATTTCTCAAGACTGTACCATTTAGGGAGGTACCTACATTACGTGCAGTACTATTTTGGCCTGAGGTTTTCTCGCAAAGTTCTTACGTGTAAAACTGATCTTCGCGCCTTCTCTGGGGGTGTACTAGAATCCTACTCTGCACCGAGCCCCCTTTCAACACTAGCTAGTCCACAGCCTAAGCATTGTTTTACTACGTTCCGTCTGAATACTTCGCCAAATTAACCGGAATCGTGATGTGCGTAGCGGCTCGAGCTACAGTGTTCGGTTTTTTCTAACTGCGAGTCCTTCCACTGTGACTGCCTCTATTGAATGTACCCAAGCTCTTGATATTCTCCGTCGACTTGTATCCCTTGTAGCGCCAAGGCCTGTGCTCTGCTGCCAATTTCTGTTTCATAAGGTGTTAATGCGACAGCATTGCAGTCAACAACTTTCCAGCATGTCTGACTATCTCCTTGTGTCATTACACACAGACCTCAACTTTCGTACCTACCCATTCGACCAGCCTCAGCTACGTAACGCAGGCCCCCGGAAATTTGACCCTTCTGTTAATCCGCTATTAGTGCTAGCTTAACCTTGATCGATCTCATACATACCTTATACCAATTTGTTGTTGAGTTGCTGTGCACGGGTGGGGTTTGTGTTTTGTGTGGTTGGGGTGTGGGGGGTGGTGGGGGTGGGAGGTGGGGGTGGGGGGTGGGTGGTGGGGGGGGTGGGGTGGTTGGATGGTGTTTTGTGTGTGGGGGGTGGGGGTGTGTGGGGGTGGGGGGGGGGGGGTGCGTGGGGGGGGGGGGGGGGGGGGGGGGGGTGTGGGGGTGGGTGAGGGTTGCGTGGGGGTTGAGGTATTGGTGCGGTTAATTGTTGCCGCTATAGAGAGATTAGATGGAACCAACAAATACCGATCATTTTACACATCATGGGATTGGTTAAAAGTTCGGGGGGCTTAGCTGCACTACTACCAAATATTTATGTTATTTTTATTTCGGTTTTTGTTGCGCGGGTTCACTCGTCAATTTTCGCTATGTTTGACTCCGTGATTGCGAAGCGTTTATTCGTGCCTTTTTAAGACTGTGAGAACTAGGGACTTGTTGCCTTTTTGCATCCAGACTGCTTTTAGATCTTACTGAGTGTTCTTCCGGTATTAATGACTTTCCCAAACGCGCAGCTTGTGAGTCATCCCATTAGTGTCGGTATGGCAGTGCAAATCACCGGTTGGTGTTATCCACGTGCCTATCAGATGTCATACGTACTGCATTCTCGCTTCTAGCCGGGCATAGAATGTTTAACAACCATGCGTTCTCAGCTTTTCATTACGCTGCTATCTGTCTACTTCATTTTACCGTCGCGCTAGTTATTCAGAACTCCAGGGTCACCAACCCGTTACCCTCAGAACTCCGCCTGTTTGTGAATCAGTTTTTGGTGCTCACTTTCCTTTTGCCAGCAGAGTACTTGTCCCCGTTTTTCCCCGTTCTTGTCCTTTGGCGTCCGCTTCTCAATTTTATCGCTGCTGCTGGTCACCTTCACTACTAGACTCTTACATGTATACTATGATCCCTTCTGGGTAAATCAAATAGGTTCGCGACGACGGCACTGACCCCTAACTAACATCTCTCCGTACACCTCGGCCTATTGTATGGCATACCTCCCGCCTTACCCCACTTGGCTAGCCGAGTACATTACTTAGTCGTGTTATATATGTTTTTCACCTCCTTGACACCTCTCTCTTTCTCCTCCTGCGTGATGCATACAATCTGATGGATTGCTCTGCGAGAGTACCCCACCTCGCTAAGTTCTTTTTAGCGCTGCGCAGGTTGGTGTGTTCGTTTTTCCTGATCGTCGGTTAGCGGAGTATTAAGACTGGTACAGTGAGGCTGTTGCATTTAATCATCCCCCAAGTACCGTCGAGGATAGCTTCCCATCATATGTTCGTTACCTTTTATAACCGAGCCTTGCCCCCCGGATTGCTTATTGTTTTTTGGACCTCATTCCGCAACTCAGTCTATTCTAGGCCAGAAACTTCAGCAGTTTCCCTCCTCCTGTTGTCAAGCTTCTTATTTTCACTCTTTAGCATTGCTTCTGAATAGACTCAGGAGCGACTTTCCTTCGTCTCTAATTTTATCCATTAAGGTCTTCTTTCGCTTCTCACCTGAATATACTACGCGGTTTCTAACATTTGTTAATTTGTATGATCGCATGTTTCCAGATACCGTTGCGTACAATATACTATTAGTGATAGCTCGCACGGGTGTGGGCTATTCAGATCACGTCGATTATCACTCGGGTTCCCGCCTCACTTCCGCATCAGCAACACCCTTGCTCGGACCTCCTAGCTTTATTACAACGAATCTTGCTCGACGTGGATGTGGGGCAGAACCATTGTCTCCGTATTGAATGCCGTTGTAATGAGTCAGGCTCGCCTATACAATATGGTTCAAGTATCGTTATTATTTTTGGTGCATCCACTCGTAGCTGCACTAATAACCTCCACTCGTATTGTTGATTGTCGACATACCATCCATGACTAGTTTAGCTCTGTCCTCTGCTTTGACTATTTTTTGAACCTGACGCCCTTACGCCCTGCAGCAGCAAACTTCATACGTGGAGCACGAGTGTACCTCATCTAATAGACCACCTCCCCGGCTTATTGTGGTTTATAATCATCCCTTGGCAGCTCTAGATTTGTTGCCGGAGTCCATACCGTTCTCGTCTACCTACCCTACACGATCATCGGTGCGCGGTTGGCTGTTACACAGCACTATAATCCAGTTATGTCTGTTTCCCCCTTAGACCTCCCGACTACACGATACTTGCACACTCCTATTCCATAAAATCAGATCGGAATCTGACCAAATCCTAGTGTACTTCCAGTATTGGGTTATCAATATCGACCAGTCTATCTCCCTCCAGCTGTCACACGACGATTACCTCTTCATATTTCTGAGGACTATTAGCTCCACATCTTTTTTAGGAGACGCACCGCGAACAGTTGACTTGCGGTATCGTAGTTTGGTCTGAGTGCCGCATTAGCGCTATCTGATCCAAGACCTGAATCCTCACGACATTGCATATAGGCAACATACGTTAGAACCACGGACCCTCTTCAACTCATTCTGAAACCATTTATTTGGAAGCTGATACGCAGCTTCCGTCCTCGCCTAAATTGGCATTTTATGGACTCCGTTATTCCGCTTCTATTACGGTTATCTAGACTCTCCCCAGCTCCGTCCCCTTCCCGCCGATCCCGTCGAACGATAGCAGGACCGAGTAGCCGAAAGAAGTGGCTGTTATTTCGTGGGGCGCACGTCGCACATGGACGCAGATTGGCCTCGCTCTCTCCACTTTCGCTAATACCGATTAATATTATCATCTTCAAGACGACGTGCCCTTCATACATGTAGACCCATACAACTATCTGAACACAACTTTCTGTTATGTTCTGCGATTGATTTATGTTTTCACTCTTGCCTCGTTACCCTCGCACCATACACAGAGCGCCGAGATCGATACCTGACTCCTATCTGTGGTCGTCGATGATAGGTGATTTACTTTTTTATAGGGTTACTTCTATGTTTCTCCACTCTCTTCCGTATTATTTGAACTTCCGCTGCGTTTTCTGATGACTCCGACATTTCCCTTCACGGCTTTATGTTGATCCGCAGCTGTTTTATCGAGATTAGTGGATATTTTAAGCTCACGCTTGGTCATGATCTTAGTACCACCCGCCCCGTCCTAAATGCAACATCTACTTTTTGTTTCCGACATCCCCCAGTCGTCCTCGCGCATCGTATATAACAGTAAAGGTGAAACGTACTGACCTGTTCTTAATGTTGCCCTATAAACATCGGAGGTTCATAATTCTGAGCTTTCAATGAAAAAAATATATTTTGGGCTTTGTCTTGTGGAGCGGGGAGGGAACTTATTTTTCAATATACGTGATTTGTTTTAAAGTGTTATTTTACTGGAAGAGATTTTTTGTCTGTTTTTTTTACTTTTTAATTTATTCTTTTTCTCATTATCCATCCATAAATATAGCAAACTACTTTAATATTTTCCCTATTTTCCCATATACGCCGTTTATACTCACTTTAAGATCATGGTAAAAGGTTTGTGACCCAGCTTCTTAATTGGGCTTTCAAAAAGATTGATCATTTGATTTGATTAATTTATGGCAATGTTCAGAATGACCAATTACTGATATGTCCATAAAACAACGCATTACTTTGATGCAAAGACCGATAGCATTCATTAAGAAAGTATTTTAGAGACATGTCAATCAAGTAATTATTTACATGACTCACGATATATTTTTACATCTTTCTTAGCCAAATTAATACCATTTCAAACGTATCCCACGTCCAGTTGTTTTCTATTTCGGCATGAACTTGATACTAGTGGACTCATCATATAATCGTGAGAGGAGAAAGAAAGAACTAAAGATCTTAAATAACGTGATTAGTCGGTGTCAAAGATTTTAAAAAATAATAACGTAAGTATCAACTTCTTTTAAAACATTTATTCCCCGCATTCCAATCTGTTCTATGAAATTGATTTATAGGGTAAAAATATTAACACCAATAGTTCCCAGCAACATTATAGTACCTCCGTTAGACACACGAGAAAGAAATACGATAATGAATGGAACTTAGGCACTGTCCCTTCTCTATTGATGCATGCCACAAGATATTTGAGACGAATAGCATATAGGAGAATCATTTCTAGTCCACATGATCATGTAAACAGTAATATGTATTGTGTATGATATGTGGCAGCTCTTCTTAATTTTAACCCTTACCTAAGACTAAGAACGCACAGTAGTCAATAGGAACATCGCTTCGATTACAACAACCACCATATTACATGATGTTCTCCGTATTCGACTCCCTTTACATCATGAATAAACATTGGAATCCCAATACATTCGCATCAACTATACCTCTTGTCCTTTGAAATTTTGTTAGAAAATTACAAAGAAAATCTATAAAGGATCTACTTGGATTCCTCAACACTATACAGTTACTACTAAAAATTGTATTTTAATATCAGAATACAGAGGAATTTCATTCGACATCGAAATCCTACTCCAATCACTCCAAGCAATTCACAAAGAATTCTTCACTACTCACCTTTCACGTTTTATTATTTTCAATATTCAAGATCGGATCAATTTGAATTACCATACCTTTTTGGATATTTCAAAATTGCTAAACACCTTCAAACAAGTACATCGCTGGTCAGTAATAGCTACTACCAAGCCCATGCATTTACTTTAACTAATCACACTAACATACTTTAAAGAGTTCTTATAGAGAGATACTTTCCCTACTATTCCAAGAAGTGAGTTGTCATCAGTTTTGGATTCTAACTAAAATCTAAAAAGCTTGGAAACTAAAATCACGAGATAGTCTCTAAAATCTGACGCATACAAAATGTACAGATTTCCCACACGTATATATACGATCGCACGAGTAATTAAAATTATGCTCTGTTAGAATTGCTTTTATTTAAAACCAACATGGCACCAAAATCAAGATTCTAGTCGTTTTGGGAACACAGACACAATTTAGTGTTTAAAAAAACCTCTGAATGCAACCACACAAGTACTTATGAATAAGATAATTAAGAAGATGCTGGAGTTTCTATAATATATCTATTTGTAGTCTTTGAAATATGGAGACCAGAGTCTTCCACAGTCCGTTTGATATTTTTTATTTATTTTTGGCACTAATTATGTGCCCCCTTTATTGTGCAGATCTCTATTTTATATTCTTATGAAAGGCTAAGAAGATTTGTACTAAAAACTTTACGAGATAAAACAAAAACTTTTTCCGTCGTTCCCTTCAACCTATATATAGGTATATTAGATATTGTGCTATCATTCACTCAGTAATTTACTATGTCCATTTTGTATATCCGAAGAACGTCGTATAAGGACACCCGATTGACAGCTGCTTCATATTTGGTATTTTACCTAACATGACCTAATGGTTAGACTGGACAACTACACTAATGATGATAGGTATAGTGTGTGACGCTTAGCAATCGTTAGACTTCCCTTATCTATGTGTAACGCATACCATATACCTGCTTTTATGTTGTATCGCAGTTGATTGCGAAGGCAGAGGCCATGTAATGGCGTATGCGATGTGTTTTAAGCGGACAACTACTAACAAAAGTGAGTCTGACAGTTCTTGCAGGGTAAAAGCAGAAATGTCGGTTCTCAAAGTTCAGTCTCATTTCGCAAATTCTCTACGGTCGCTATAATGATCTATGTGCGACCAAAAGTCTATCACTAATTCTGTGTTGAGGCGATGTTCATAACCATTTGTGTTTTAGGACAGTGCTTTTGTTGTTGGTTATTTTTTAAGCGTTCGCCGGGGAGGCAGTGTGCCGATTCGGGCTTACTCTAATATACCCTTGGCTTGTAATTAGTCGGCGACTAATTGGCATCTGAAGGAGTGCGAGTTATCGTTTGACGTGATAAACGACGAGTGAACATAACTTAAGTTGCGTTGGTATAGGTTGTCGGATTATTTTTGTAGTAATGTTTTTTTGTTTTTTATAGTGGTTGAGAGTATGCTTGGGTGTGCGACGTAGTATCGACCTTATATCTTCGGGCGTAATCGGGTTTATTGAAGCTGCAATCATGCTTGTACGGATCCTAATGGATCTACGTTTGGTTTATTATGTCAGCTCAATCAGGTATGAGTTGGACGCGATTTGATTGAGTTGGATGCCTTGGGAAGTCCAAGGACGCGTATAGACAGGGACTGCGGACTACAGAGGCTGCCAAGTGTGAGTGTGAGGAGTCAAGCGCGAATTCGGACACACGTTGGTGCGCGAGAATAGATGATCGTAGACTGTCATTTTTGTTACTAGATTTGACGTACGATTGGGTAATCCCGGTTTCTCTCCTGTTTGTTGAGTGCTAGATATAAAATACTAAACTCATTACCGTAATAGAATGTTCTTCCTTGTACCACTAGATCCACACTTCAATCTCGTGGATTGAATATTTAATGATAGGGTGTGCATACACGAAGATAAACACCAACACTCTCATGATATGTAATGTAATAGCTTGATCTGAAAAATGAAAGTCTTTTCGAAGTAACCAGAAGTGGACGTTTTAACATCTAATGCAATGAGAGATGTTTTTAATATTTCAAAAGAGATCTAATAAAGTGGTATAGTTTTCGATTTGATAAAAAAAAGTTTGAAAATTCCAATTTCTATTATCACTTCCGGTGACGACCGGAAGTGGCGGCAAAGATATTTAACCTAACTAGATTGGTCTACGAATTAAGTCTATCATCCCTGAAAGTTTCAAGTGTCTGTCTTTACCCAATATGGAAATATTGAGAAAGAAATATTAGAATTTGTGGACACCGTATCTCACGACCGGAAGTAGAATTTACCAATTTTTTTTACTCACTAGAGACAATCAGAATGTTTACAATATGTGTAAAATTCAAGTCAGAAAAACTTTATTTTTAAGAGCGAGCGATATATAGCTCTGAAAATGAGATAATGAAA
>CAJDSM010112581.1:0-20625 GCA_903981925.1 Ostrea lurida
GAGACTCTACAGTTGAGGTCTGTAGCAATGTGGGGCAAGTAATATGCCACCCGCTTCCCGTACTTGCTGTAGCTATGAGCAGACCGAACTCTCCATCCTGAGAGCGTATCCAAGGTTGCAGTTGCGTATATGAAGAATCAGCGTTTCCACCGTCGTCTTATCGGCTCAGCCTGGTACCTCACGCCCTCAGAATAAATGTAGCCACCGTTTCTTAAGAGTACCTTGCACCAAGAGCGTATCATTTCCCAGCATGTAAGCGAGGTCCTGCTCGGCATCAGTTTGAATGGGGTTCTGTGTTGCAGGTCTTATTCTATAATTCACATTTATATCTGATGTGTTTGTTTAGCCTGCTCCCCCGTACCAACACTAGGTGCTGGAGTGGGGTCCATGTGGGCCAATCCATCCATTACGTCGTCTCCCATTGAATACACTTCGTATACCTTCCTCGAACGGGGTTCGTGGTCTAAATAACATCACATAAAAACTGCTCACGCCGTGACAATACTTAAGCCAATCCTATGACCCGTCTTCCGAATCAATTTTTTTGGATCACCCTCCATTCTGCCTCCTTCAATGGGCACGCCACCAACCATCGCCTCGAACTTCCTTAAAACGTATTATTTTTTTGTTTTAGTTGTCAACATAGGATCAAATGAACAAATCAAACATTCTTCTTGATTGCGAAAGACAAATGTCTAACTCTGGATTGATCGACCTCTCTCGATAACATAAAGCACGCGCTCCATCCGTTAAGTTAATAGCTGTACCAGCAACTAAGGCCTTCCCTTGTCTCGGCATTTTATTTGTCGACCTGTAGGTTGGTACGTAGGGCGGTATATTTTCGTAAAGAGAACCGGTGACGCCCCCCCCTACTATTCCCACTACTCCATGCCTTTCAATGCTATGCTAACTATCCGGGCCCTCTGACCTTCCACCGTATTGACACCGATAATTGCAGGGAACCATATCCATAGTCTTAACGCCCTTGACGAGACTTGCGGTGAGATTTTCCCATGTCGTTTGAACTCACCGAAGCCTCGACACCAGTTGGGGTCAAAGCGCGATCGCTGATTCTCTGGGCACTTATCTCAGTCTCGCATAATGCGGCGTCTCTTCCTGTATTCATTGTCCCCTTCGTTTTATCCCGGTACCCTTTGGTGTTTCCCCGGTCTATGGTCGTCCATCTAACACGCTTACAGTCACTGAATATCACCCATACGACACCCGCCTCCGGGTCACACGCACGAATTCCGGTCTCCCTATTTCTCCTGTTAGGACTCCTGCTCGTCTAGATTTACGAAATATATTCTTATATGCGGGTCTTCCCTTGTGACAGCTTTACTCCTTCCACAGGCAACCTCATCTCACTGCCCTCACTCAAACGACCCATCCGGTCCGAAGGTCATGTTGGACATTAAGATCTACCCGGCCTTCATCCGTTGAACTATTCGATATCGCTGAGTTTAACCTCTGACCTCCTGATACCGAGGGCCTTACCTTTGCGTGCATCAAAGTCAACACCTCATTCTACGATATCTTGTGTCCAATCTATGCATTGGTCTGCGCTACAGCCTGTTTGCGGACAGTTCCGGGTAAACTCAAAAATCATGTCTCCCCACTGGTACCCCTCTCTCCGCAGATTACTATCCGATCTTCTATACACTTCTAAGGTTATACCACGTTATGAGCCCGACCTACCCAATCTCAGGAGCCCAACGTGCGATCCTCTAGCTGGTAGAACATCTGCAGGTTAGTCTCGTCATATTCGGGTTAGTGATTCGCTGTACTTTTCAGATGACACCTGGGGCTCTCAACACCCGCTGTGCACTTTCCTTCATGGGTTCCCCGTTCCGTTATGTCTCAGCCATCATTCGCTAGCCAGGTCTCGTTTCTTCCTTGGACATACTGTGCGTAAACTCGGGCCCACATACACCCTCACACATCCCTAGCTCGCATCAGTGACCTACAACTAGAGCCATTAGTCGAGGCCCTAATCTTCACCTATCCCTTCAATCGGCCCCATCATCGGGCCCAAGTTGCTCACGCGGTATCCAGATGTCCGCGCTGCAACAGAGTATACATTGCTGTCAGTCATCCCTCCTACCGAATCGTCCATCCTAACCCATATACGATGTCTTGGTCTGACCCATAACAAGCATCCTCTTTACCCAACCACCACGATACCACCCTGATCGATAGGCTACACCCGGGACAATTCATTCAGCCGACAGCCTTCCACCGTGTGGAAACATCGATGCCTCGCTAGATTAGGGCACGGTTCCTCTCTATCTTTTCGTTATCCATTACTCAGGCCAGATTCTAGCGCCATGGCCTGACCGATGACGGCACGCTTCCTCCCATCTCTTATCTCTCAATGCCTCCAGATTTCTTCTCAAAAGCTTCCAGCGTGATCATCGCCTTAGCGAGATCTCACTTTGGCGTGTTCAATTTCCCCGGCGTCTCGATTATTCACTATCCTATCAGCAAGCGATTCGCGCGTTTTCAATTTGTCATAAATACTCGCTGGATGTATATCGAACCAGATTACATGCCATTTGCTCGACGATGTTGGAGGCGCTTTATTCAACGTCAAACATTCGGTCTCACGTTCCGAAAGCCGTTTCTACCGAGTCCCTGTGCCACGCCGATCCACGTGCTGTCCTTGATATCAAAGGTTATGTCAAGTCCTGCAGTTCTGTGCGTTCTGTTTATCACCGAATTGTAAATCACCCTTGCTAATATACGCTCTTCGTCTCTATCTCATTTGATTGCCATGCTAAGTTCTTCTCTACCCTTTAAATAGTACGCAAGGAAGAAGCGTTACACCTAAATACTTGCTTACAGTGGGCTATCACCCTATACGGTTTACATGATGCTTAGAAGCTTGCACCCCCGCAACTCCCTATCGCGTCTTAAGCTAATTCCTCTCAGGAGGCTATTGGATTAGTATCATCCAGTTCTTTTTAGTCGACATCACGTTGTTCCCCGCAATTAGTCTCATAACGAGCCTTTCTGCAACTTTATCAATAGACTATTACCCCGAACCAAGCCCCAGCATGACTCCTTACTCTCATCTCATACGCACATGTACCTACCGCTCCCGTAGGTCCGTTCATTCTCTTTTAAAGCTTCATTCAATTGAGAGTGTTCTTCGACCACCCAAATCCCGCCATCAAACCTTCTTCCACTACGTTTACACTGCCTTTCTGTCTGTGCTACGCCCGTTTTTCTCCGTCCTTCCTTTTTCACTTTACCCTTCTACCTGTCCTTGAAGTGCGCTGATGCCCCGTTCTCAGCTAGGTTAATACACCTACTTTTTGTTCCTGTGATCCTCTTTCGTCTTTATCTCGATCATGATCGACGCCTCTTGCGCCCGCTGCTCTGGTTCCTTAAGACAGTACAATCCTCACCAAATAGAGCTACCGGTTCAGCCATCACCTTGGCAACTGCAGCGTTTCATCTTATGGATCGTCGATTCTAACCTGGCAGTTTGACGGACTCGATCGTGTGTAGTCATCGCCATCGGAAGTAGACCCATAGCATAAGCCCACCTACGCGACCTGCGATGTTTTCGCACCTCTGGTAGTCTAGTACCACCTCTGACGTATGAAGTGAGCATCTCGTCGTCATCATAACTCCATCGCTGCCAACAAGTTTTCATCTGGCTCCACAACCATCACATTCCACACAGCATTATTTTCACACAATTCGACAATCCCCACCCCTGTTCCGACCCTCAGCCAGTTCCCGTCAAATCACGAGGTCGTGCTTGCGCACCGCGGTCTGAAAGTCGGAATTCCCACATTGCACTCCAAAAACCTTCCCTCATCACGTTGCACACACTTTCTGGGCTATTTCTCTATGACCCGACCATTCGACTCCTTTAGACATAACCACGCTGCCGCTCAGCTGTCGTGTTCGGCGTATTTGAAATCAGGTCCGCCTTATCTTTTACTACTTACTTCGAACAACACAGGTCGGAACAATCACAGCAACCGAGCGCACTTCATACCAAACTCTATCTAGGACTTTCCCCCCCCCAGTGTTTCGAAACATTAAAATACTGTCCTTACCCCTCTTTACCGCAGCATTTGCTTCTCGCATTGACCACTCCAAACCACCAAATATCATGCACCTACAACACCATTGTCACCTCTGCAAATCACAGTTCGAGATAACATTCTGATTGTTCTCTCGTCGACGACAATCACCTGTCCACGGTTATACTCTAGCTATTTTCTTGTAACGTCCCTACGTTCAGAACCCGGCGTACGCCGCTCTGAACCTCCCCTGCGTTCGACTATCCCAGTTTAACCATTCCTTTTAATTATTATCCGATAATAAAGATGGCAGACGTCACGACGGTTTGCCTTCAGATTTACGGTTCTGCCCCTCGCTCTTACTTTGTGTTGTTAGACGAGGAGAGCACCTTTAAATGGTTAGCACTGACTCGTACATATATCCCCCCTATCCTCTTCAGTGGCCTCTTATCGACGATCCCCAGTTCAAAGCCACCCAAATATGTGACTTCTGCTCGAGCGCGCCTAATACAAATAATATGCGGGATAAGAACGACCCCGACGACTTCTACCGCGCACGACGGGCCGCGTGAATAGGCGGCCCGGGCCACTTTTACCAAACGGACGGGCCAAACGATTTCATACTACTTTGATGCGTTCGATGCGACCATTATCTACACCACTCTTCTACCTTACACGACCCCACAACCGCTCAGATATCGAGGCATTTAGCCTCTTATCAGGTATAATAATTTCGTCGGGATAATTCAGCATCCTCCCCAACAACTTTACGCTCATATTCCGCAAAGCGAGTGCCGCCCACAATGTTGTTATCGCAGATAACTACAACGCGAGACCCTCTAATTTTGAAACGTGATTTGCTCCTATCGCCCGGCCCTCCGGAAGGGTCCCACACTGTATCAACACTATTCCCCCACAACGTATTCCTCTGCCCTTTTTCGTTATGCGTTCCGTGTCCTTGGTACGGATACCCCCCATCTTTCGGCGTGCGCACTACTAGTACCCTGCAATCTGCGCTTTAAACCGTTCGATTTGAAGCAAAGCCATCAACGACGGTCACCGAAGATCTAGCTGGTACCTAGTCATGGCTTAGGAAGCGTACTATGTCAGCCTTCACTAGATCACATGTCCGCAGTCCCGGAACACCGGCGCGATGGACCGCGTACTCAACTCTTCTCACCTTACGCGTGTTACTTCTACTTCTCTTTTGGTGACTATACTCTCACAATACCACTTATTAATTATTTGCTGCATGCCTTCTCAAGCGCGGGGGTTTTTCGCATCTAATTATACTTACAAACGCACCTCATACCCGTTATGCTTACTGGCCGTGGAGTACTCCAATCCTCATTACATCCTATCTGCTGTACGTGCTGATCGCCGGCGGCACTCAACGTCATTAACTGTTCCTAGCCTAATATACTACTCAGCCAATGGATGACCGATCTAGTGCGAAGTCCGTCCGGCCCCACGCTTCTTCTAATCCTGGTGAGGTGTATAACGCCCTGCGGCTATGGTATATGATGCTTCGAAGGACTACAATCCGATAGCCGGCCCAGTCCATTGAATTCGTTGCATCCCGAAACTCGTTATATGAAGACCGGCTGTCAGTCTCGAGCCTGATCACCCCTCCAACTCCAAGACTGCCTACGCGATGTCTAAGCCGGGTACGTTCCCACATTATCATCGATCATTATCTTTATATGATAACTATTTTTTGACATTCCGCCTACCGAGAAAAGCCAATTAAGTATAACACCTGGGCCCTTTCATAGGCGTCAGATCCAATCCGTGTGTTTTAGATTTGTCAAAAAAACGCTGTTTTTCACATTATGTCAGCTTTCACTTTTACTTCTCTTTCTTGACTTTCGATGGCAGCCCGTGTTGCGCTTAGCTGTCAGCTCGATCTCGATGACGCCCGTATTTATTGTCCCTTTTCATCCCCCATCCACCAATTGCATGAGTTCAATATCCATTCTCAAACTGTCTCTCTTACGAAATCAGTACTACGCCTTATACCATCGATTCATCCTGATCCCGTTCCGTAGGCTCGGACTTGCTTACACGCTTGAAAAATGTAAGGTACCGGAGGAGGTATTCCCGTTTACCTAGGCTTGCCGCTCCGAACCTAGGAGATGTCACAACTTTTGCAGCAGCCTAGTATTTACTGACCACGTACAGGGTCCGGCTATTGTGACCTGGCGCTTGCACCCAGCTAACGGCCTACACCTCGACACTATTTTCGCACTGTCTGTCAAGTTATGCTTAGTGTATGCATTGATCGTTTGTTATTTTCGATATCCCATCCACTACCCAGGTAAAGAACTCTGCACACAGTTTGTTGTTTGATGTAGCATGCGTGACCTGAGAGTGTTGAATTCTTGGATGCTATTAACTTCTTTTCTTCGCGACATCAAGTGTGCAGACCAGTCCTCTACGATTTCACCCGCTCCCAGGTGTTCTCAGCTTTTCCACGTGCTCGCCCAGAAAATCACGTCTTGCGCCGGTTCTCTCGTGCTCTGACTTCACATGCCAGACTTTTTACATCCGGGCCGATTTTAAGCTCTAAATGCCGAATGAGCACCGTCAGCTCTACCCACAGTAACTGCTTCCATCATCTCTTCAATCACAATCTGAGACGAACCGACCCACGCGGCTGCTTCTGAGCTAGAATTTTTGTTTTTTAAGTATTCTTCACTCATGAAACAACTCTGGTGTCTAGTAACTCCTATAACTAAGTCCCATTGCGCGAATGCGACATCTCTGTTTTAGCATTCACAATACGGTCTAAACTGGCCGGGTTTTAACTCATAACATTTTCTTACAGTGCTGACTAGCTTGATAGCTGTGCCGATTTTTCACTACTGATGCCACCAACTGATGCCTTCCCGTTGGTCAAATTTCGAGCTTGCTGCTCTATTTCTCGTGCATTTTCTAGGTTTGTTTCTCTGCCCCTATATTTCATAGGCCCTTTCTCCCCTTCCACATATTACTTAGTGCTGCCCTTTTAACCTTCCCTGCGATAATATCTCTGTAAGAGATTGACATACAATATGGCTTGCTATAACTCCAGCTTAGTCGCTCCACTATAAAGACATACTTTCCGGACATGCCCCCTTCCCGTGATTAACAAACATAGTGGCCATAAGGTGCCAGACATCCCCCCTACCCCTGTGGGTTACCATTAATTGGGCGCTCGTAAAATTTCGTATCGTACTACTACCTCTACTGACACACAAGACTGCACTCTCCCATGTTAACTATCTTTTCTAATCTAGGATAAGTTTGTGGTTTTCTTTAACCTTCCTCTCACTCTCTACGATACACTCGGTTCCGACTCTAACCAGAATTTCTCGCTACAATTTTTCTCCTTGTCCAGCCGCTCTCTCTTAACCCTTTACCCCGCAATTTTGAAGGGTTTTCTCCTTCGCCCTTTCTTGACCCTCTGCATTTTACGTTCGCGCTCCAAGCCTCGTAATCTAAGCTGATTTCTCCTGTGGCATCTATATCTTCTTTCATCTCGCCGGCAACTATTAACCTTTCTACTTACCTCAACTGCACCGATGCCTAACTGAGTTATTGTATTGTCAATTTGGACCCCGGTGGAAGTTTCAGTTTCTGCCACCATAATAGCTATCATTTGGGATTACGACACCCCTTACTTATTTTCTGGCTCTTACCCTTATAAGCTTCTTGTCTTGCCATCATCCTTACTCCAGAGCACCCATCTTTAGTCCAACTGTCTCCTTTAAACATGAATTATCTTCTAACTCACTGATTTGAACCGGTTGCACTCGCTCTAGTAAGCCTCCCAGCACAAGCGACAGTCGGTAGGGTTCACTTTCGCGCGTAGACATACGATCTGGCTGATTCGGGCATAAGACCTGAAACCTATTGTGTCTGGACCGCCACTTAGCGCCATGTAACTCTGTATGTGAAGACACGTACACAGTATTTTTACCCTGGAGGCTCCGTTTTCAGCAGTCATCAAGGTCTTATAACGTAAGGTACACCCACATGCTCGAACAATTTACTACACCGGCGGAAAGATTCGCCGCCTCGCAGGATTCATTTCTTAAGCTAGAAGTTATAACGGGATCAAGTCCCACTGAAAGAGTAATCATGTCTCGTCTCCTTTTTTCTCATTTCACCTTCAAGACCCGTAATTGCCCTTCGCGCAGCTACCTACGTGAGACCACATGCTTCTTCGGTCTTGTCTAGATGTTAGATCCTGTAATCGTGGACCATCAATTATAACTCCCATCGTTACCTCGATCATCATCAGAATCAATACTTGCAATTACAGCTTGCCGGATACCATCCTGTATTGTATTGTAACAGATTTATTTGGTGACTCGACCGTCACTGCTTCTTCGCATACTCGAAGTTCTGGCAATCACCCCCATTTAACGTTCTGAGACATTGATCACCGTACCTTGCTTCCTACTCCTCGGGTCAGTGCTACCCTACATAGTACGCAATCACGAAGTCCTTCTGCAAGCTCAGACGATACATATTGCTGCGCCAAAGCCTAATCTCACTCAACTGGTTGGGATCTAGTTTGAAACCCTGATATATCGTGTACAAAATATTAGAAGTTCGCCATTCTATGATATGTTAATCTTTATTTGCTAGATAACATCAATTTCCAACCAAGCACAACAATTCGTGGGATCCTACTTCATCGTCTCGGTTCTCGGTAGCTCTACCCTTCCCACTCCCCGGGATCCCAACTTAGACTCGTACAGCTGGAATCTCTGTATAAAAGATCGTTTACGGGTGGTCTCGCTGGATCACACATATTAATCCACTACGCTTGAACCTACCGCCGTGTTTCTGCTACAATATACAGCTTTTCCAGCGGCCTACAATTCGCACCTTTTAAGTTCCGATATCAGGGCCTTTTGGACCGCCGCCCTGATTAAGAAGTCGTTAATATTCATACTCTATCAAGCACAAGTTCTCCATTTTACGTACATGAGGCCAGGACCCAAGCGCCGACCATCTATCCTTTGCTTTGGATGTATAATTTTTAAAGTTTCAAGAGTTCGCCCTCTGACTGTGCTCGCGCGGCCCCGCCAGTTTTCTTCTCACTTCTCTAATCCTGGTGACACAATTTCCTTTAAACACCTCTATCCCCCTGAAAGCTGCCGGCTAGCATCACGATCTACATCATCCCTGAATCACTTTTTAGCTTTGATCTTCCGCCTCCCATTCTAACCTGTCTACTTGCCATACTAACATTTATATGCAGGTCGGCATAGACCAAACTACCCGCGTGGATTCAACCACTGTGATTTCGTTGCATTATGCCCTGTTGGTCCACCGTCCGTATCCCTTCGAATAGAAAGGAGTAGCCATTGACCCACATTCTGTCCGCAGCGACCGTGCACTTTAGACCTCGCGGAGGCTGGGTACCTGCCGTTGATGCTCCCTATAGTGTCGTCGTACAGCCCCTCTGCGGTCCTTTATAAGTGACACACGTATCGCTTCACGATCGGAGCACACATCATATAACAAACTACCCAGCTACTAGCTAGTCCTTCACTGCACCTATCGTCCATTCGAACGTTAGACTCACTCCCGCCTCGGGGACAAATACTGACTTCCCACCTTCATCTCATGATTGGTATCCTTTAGCTTCGATCCCCTCCTGCATCAGTTAAAAACACCGTACGACTACCATCCACTAAGTTCCTAGCTTCTTCATGCAACGCCCCTGTGGCTAGATTCGCTATAGGACTACATAAAATCCTCCGCGAGTTCGTTATCCCGATTAATAACTCGTCCTCGTGCTACCAGCTTGTCGATTGGTCAATCAACGACTCCCACAGCGCTTTTTTACGATTTGGTTCGTGCCTCGACAATCAAACTGCACTGGATTTGCCATACTTGCTACTTTTGGTCCCCGATTATTACGCGGTCCGTCCCTGGCGATTATTTGTCTTTCACGATCACTTGGCGAAGAGACAGCATTCCATCGGACCCGCAGGATCCCCAAGACCTGGCAGTACCACTTCGTTTTACACCACCCTGAACTCGCACAGCGAACACGCTACTCTCATTCGTTGCAGACGTCTCCGCCGTTATAAATGTCCAAAGTTTGGTATTAATCTTCCTTACGCTAGGTTGGACCCATACAGTACTACTATTGATCGTATTACGTAGACTCTCGATTATACCCTTCTTAATCGAGTCCCTGTTTAAAAACACACGTGTTACATACCCGCGAGTCCATTCACATTAGGACCTTATAAATTGGTATAATAGCGGATATTCGCCAGTTGCGCCGGCCGATTCATAAGATACATTCGCATGTGCCCCAACCACCAATACATAATGCAACTGACACACTAAGATTTTTTCGAAGTCCCATCGTACCGTTGCGAAATACCCACCCGCCCCAATTTATTAGTCTTACTATCTATGAATTCTACAGTATATCTAACTCGAAGCACTCCTTATGCAACCTACAACCGTACTACTACCTACGTCATCCGGCCCTTCTTCAGACAAGCTTGGCTTCATCCTTGATTAGCCTTTGTTGCCCATCTCCGTCCCGATTCAATATTCAGCTCGAAGTTAATTCTTGTCCGACGGAAACCACCGTTCGACCTACACTCAGTTGCAGTCTCCCTCCTCTTCCACCGTCTGGGGCGGTATAGCGACTAGAATACATAATGGGAGAAATTTTATTTTATCCTTTGAATCTTAGCTTTTAAATTATACTGGAACCATAGTTGCCCTCGTTCCTCTAGAATTCAATCAGGCGTTCGGCGGTCTCACCTCCACCCGATTATTATTCTACCTTGGGAGTCAATCAGTCATCGTGTGTTAACATTCCTTCCTCCGAAAACGCTACCGTCCTTCTCCGTGACATTGTAGTACCTCCGCCTCCGGAATCAGCCTAGTGCGATCATTCTTTGTCTGCGATAAGGCAGCCATACGCCACAATAACAACCGCATGCTCTACTAACCGAGAGCCCCACTGGTACTTACTGCCTTTTCTTTTTCGCGAAATTCCCGACTCTGGCCACTGTATCAGCTCTCACTGATGAATACTGTGTCACGCCTAACTTAAGCCAGACCTTAGTTGGGAGCTGTCAGTTCTGGTTTCATAAACATACCATGTTCGAATTTTGTCGTACTTTCTTTGCGCGAACATCTTTCTTTTCTTTCGCTGATCCAAACCTGCCACCGATGCCGAACAGCAACAGCCAGTGTCAGGTATTTAGATATCTGCGTTCTTCTACCTTCTGGAGTTCGCCCTGTGTTCCAGGCTACACAAAGATGCTCTTGAGTTACATGATTGTCATTCCCGAAGTGTCCATCACCGCCATGCTACCCACATTCAAGGATAAATCTTAAATTAAACACTGCTGCTCCGTACCTACGATAGTGTTCCTATAGCCAGCCGCCGTCAGCGTCACCATTCTTTTCGACCCTCTTGAAATAAGTTCCAACGTCCCTCAGTACTGCTCCATCTTCGATTATCATATTCTTCACCACAGGGCTATCGACATTTCTTTCTTTTCTCGCTTCTCACGCAGAAGAAAGCCAGATCCGTGTAAGTATGCCTGAAACCGTTCCATCCTTCCCGACTTCTTCTTTTCTCATTGAATGGTAATGAGTCCCCATTGCATTGCCACTATCCCCAACTGTTATGCCGCATCATACTGCTTAACATGATCCACACGTTACTCGTCGGACCACGCTAGCTACGCCTTTCTGCTCCAACCAGCTCGGCCGACGGGACGATACTCTTAAGTCAACATAAGCGGTCTGATCTCAGTATAGAGTCGTCTTCTATTTTACTCCTATACTGCCTACGCTTCTAATCCCTGAAGCTTAAATTTTACACCCATCTCGCTTGCATCTTATCAGCCTTCTGGTGCTACTCGGGCATCATTCTAAAGGCTTACGCTCTTCCCCCTAATCAGCCTTTAGCCCCTTCTCTTCCCTGTATGTACCATCACGTCGGGCGTTACTATCTTGTCAATTAGGGGTGGTTAAATTACCCGACCACGCCGAGTAGCAACCTTTGCTACGAATCATACTTTTGCGCTTATTCAAATAAGTTCCCCTTTACTTTTCAGATTTCGCAGCGATGCCCCTAAGCAAATAGTATCTTTTACCAACGACGTACCACCAGAATCTTTACCAACTGAGTTCACACACTTCTCTAACGTGATCTAGAGGGTAACATCTTTGACTCCGCTCACATATTAAATCATGCCGTTTCCTCGACCACTACACCAGACCCTACTGTAACATCCTTCATACTAGTACCACGCGTCAGTCAAGTCACTCGGCTTCTACCCAGCAGATACCCTTCGCCACTACATGATATCCATCCTATAACCGACGTGAGGGATCCACTGCTATTACCGTTGACCCCCAAGGCCGGACACATTTCAAGCTAATTTAATGAGTCTGCAGTAGGGAAGATAGCCTAGGCTCAGCTCTTTGCAATTATTGCCACCTTATCACCATATAGTTCCCGCACTTGCCGCGATTCACCTCCACCCTTGACTCCTTGAGTCATCTGACTCTTCTTGTGATGCAAAGGTATTGCTTATACGGCAGGTAGTCCCAGCTATGTGTGTTGTTAATCATCTATCCAAGCACAAATCCATCCCCTTAGTCGCGCGATAACTAGCTTGACCGTTACCTTCATTGTAAATCGGCCGGAGGCCAACTCGGCTTTCTCGCAGTAGCTTACGTGTCTGTAGTGTAGCAAAACATGCCCCGTTTTAACGCGCCTCGGACTTTTCAACGGACGATTCCCATGGCACCCTCTCCATAGTTCCCTCGCACTCCACCTAGAATGCTTCACTGACCAAGAATGCTTAGTCCTACCGCGTAGTCACAGATTTCCTCTCACCTTCCCAGATCCGGTTAACTGCCACGGGATTTATCAATGTACTAGGCAATCTCCACTTTCCTCAAGTTGGGTGATTCCCCGGCAGTTCCGTGCGATATTCACCTAGCTACACATATGGGAAGACGAATGGGTATCGAAGTTGCACCCTAGATTGCTGAAAGTGTCCTATGTGTTCACTGGCTCGCCAGTGTCAAACTACCTCTGTATAATTCCTCGCTTACTTTACTGCACTTTGCTTACGACCTCATCAGCACCCCCTCTTAATGTTTTCCGTCCTATCCTCAATTCCCTTCGCGATCAGGAGATGTATAATCAATCTATCTCTTCATTACCCTCTACCTTGAGCACTCGCCCACGCCGAGCCGACCTTCAGCCCATCTGCTCCCGACCAACTCTCCCTAAGAGGCGCCGGCTTCAAAAACGATGCCAGCGCGGATAACAATACATCATCGAGCAGTATCCGATCGCTTGAAATTTCCTGCCGGTTTCATTCTAGTCTCTCAGCAACAGAGGTTGCGTATGCACAGTAGTTAATGTTCTCTAAAAACACTCCGAAAAAGTTTCCGATGATTCAGATAGCCCGAAGAAATACATCATACTGAGAATTGCATAAAGCACCATCTTCAGGGTTGCGATATGTTTGCTTTGCTGATACCCTGAGCGGGCGGTTAGTCCAGTCGCGCGGTGTTCTCTCTTACACGCATAGCATCTGCGGGTCAGCTTAATCCATGACCATCGCTTATCCATTCCCCGACTCGGGTCCCACGTCTCCGGGATTACATTCTTTGCTTTACTCACGCCTCTTTCCCATCAGGAAACCTTTGTTGACCGGTTGCAAAGGTCTAGACGGAATACATCGACCCACATTAGATGCTCTCTGCTAAGCTACCCATAAGTCGCGCCCGGTTTGATTAAGATTGATCTTAGTCAGTCGACCTAGGGTATACTGTATACGCTACCCCTCGACACAGTACCTACCCTGGCTTATGATTGGCAATGTCCTCTCGTTCATTGGCATGCACAAATCATAATCTTCGACAACAACTTCTGATAGCGGCCTACCTCTTTCCCCACCTTGGGTAGGAATTCTTTCATATGTCATTGCTCACTAACTGATGCCGCTATCCGCCTCATACCCCGCTGTATCGCCGGAAGTCCCCCGATCCATCTCTTTTTGGTGACCCCCAGCTCATACACTTCTTTCACTTTTTCCCCTTTCAGGAAACCTACCAGGTAGGGTCGCTTCTGCGGACACGCGCTGGCGGTGCTAAGGTTTATCTTCCTTCGGGAAATAAACACAGTCACCATAGGCTACTCGTACAACCTGTTAAATAGAATTATTCGGGACAAATTTTGCTCCCCAATAACAATTACCTGGACAGTATCCGGATGAATAATTGTTTTCGCTTTCGTTTCTCTCTGTCTCTTCATTTTGGTGAAATTCTCCTAGCTCTGCCCAATCCTAGTCCACGATTTCTCCACAATCTTTTACATTATTTTCGGGTACACACGCTGAACGTCTTCAGTTCTTGTGCCTCACTCTTAGCACCTGTCCTGCTGTTACACGCGGTGTCTTCTGAACCATACACCTATCCATCCTATTCGGTAATCAAAAAGTGACCGTATATCTAGTCGCTTTCGCAGCAAAGCTCGCGAAGAGTACCACTCATTTTTCGCCATTTGGCCGCACATCACCAAATGCACTGTCAGCTCTCTTAAAGCCAACAGGGGTTGCCCAGATATTTGCCAAGTAATGTACTAGAGTTACTTGTAATTTCTGGCAGTCATTTGTGCAAAAATTTACTGCGACCAGGTGAAAATACTATACAAGTCGATGCCTCGACAGTCGTGTCATGACATTTCGTGGGCTTACTTCGATAGCTTTGCACAACCATCACCGGTTTTGTTCTCTTCACCTACTTCTAGAGATGGAACTGGTAAGCGTCTCAGCCTCAGCCCTACGAAGTCGTGCCTTTCGCGAATACTGTCAAACGGCATGATCGCCAACCCTTCTGGCTACGTAAAAAGCCCAGCTTTTTACCCCTTCCTCTCAATCCGATCCGTGCAGCTTTACCGCTTCCCAAGCTGCCTATTTGTCGTCACCACTAAAATACCTCCTTCACTTAACATCCAAGTAAGATTATGCATCTTCCGGTCAACGTCACCGACGAAACGCTGCACTAGGCTGTTCTTTTCTGCCTTACTTTTCTCGTTAGTGGAAAAAAAGCTGGAGTCAAATAATGAGCCATCTTTATAGCGGATCCATTTCCAACTCGTTGTGCCATCAATCAGAATGGCGGATACGCGCTCTTTGAAAAGTTGAACCTAAAACAAAGCTTAAAAGTGGAAGTTACATTATACAATGAGGCGTGTTTTGATTTCTAATTTGTGTAAACTTTGAATTAGAATGAATATTTCATGCATTATCCAGGCGGTCTTACTTACAGGAGTATACGCTAGACTGACAGAGAGTACAAAGATATTTGGGAGATACCCCCCCCCACCCCCGGTAAAATTTAATAAATTTTTCATGCAATTAACAAATACATGTATATATTTGGTAATTTTGTTTTGCATTATTCAGGAATTATTTCGATTTTACAGATCGCCATTTTAATAACCGATGAAAATTCACTATATAACAGAAAGATCCAGATTTCTTAACGCAAATTAAGGGTGGGGTGTGTCAAATCATGATTTAAAATTATAAAAATTGAAATTACCAGCGATCCTAATACCCTAGCGTACTCTGTTTAGCAGCCGTACAAAATAGAGAACACGACAGTTTTTACATGTATTTATAGTGCCATGCATCGGACATCTTCATAGTCATTACTGAATGAAACCGCTTTGGTCAAATGTGTTCGTTGGTTTTTGGTTCGTTTCATAAATTTTTAAACAATTTCATTTAACCGTTGATCATAGCCCAATGAAAGTAACTACATACTTACAAAGAAATTAGGCCGCATTCTTCTAAATTGTCTTTGTTTTATTTGAAAGTATATAAATATATAAAATATATAATAGATAAAAAGCAGGAATTTTGCTTTCAATAATTCATTTCACAAGCCTTTTCTGATTTTTTCATCCATCTTCAGGTGAATACACAAATTTCAAATTACAGTTGCTTATATGTGTTTATCTTGAAAGAATGTATTCTTGAAACTGCAAATTACCTGCTTTTTATTCTATATTTTTGTGTGTGAGATCAAACTATTTCTTTTGGATATATATATATATATATATATATAAATATTTATATATATATATATATATATATATATATATATAAAACTACAAACAACAAACATAACACACAGCACCCCTCAACAAACAACAAAGCAAATAACGCCCCCCCCCCCCCAAATAAACCCAGCGCATGTTTCTAAAGTGTACCAAATCATACGCATTTTTGTCTTTCTATGTGTTATAGTAATTAATGCGATAGTTGATTCCCCCCAATATATTACGAAATTAGCCACAATACGGTTTTAGAATTTAAGCCCGATTGTAATAAAATCCCTTTAAATATTGGTTGCAATTGAGTAAATAGTTTGGCATCCAATTGCGACCTTCATCGTCCAGCAAAGTGCGGAAAGCAGTGTAAGATGAAGTATGTCGTATTTAAAATGATCACGTTTTTGATGTTGAGTAAATTTCCGAGTCCTAAAATTCAAACCGTATACATTGTTAGCCTTCATTTTGCGATACATGTTGGCCTTATGAATATTGACATTCGAGAGAAAGAAGAAGAGAGAGAAAGAAGGAGAGAGAGAGAGAGAGGAGAGAAGAGAAGAGAGAGAGAGAGAGAGAGAGAGGAGAGAGAGCAAACACCAGAAAAATAAAAAAGTAAATCATATGAACGTTTTTATTATTGTGATCTTCATGATACAAAGGAGTTTAGAATTGAACATATTTGTATTGTCAATAGACAAAGGATTGGGCACAAGTTCTTGAAAATTAGAACGCCTCTCCAATTTTACATGTATGATACTTAATTGATTTATAAGTTCTATGGAGCATTTGAATCAATTTAAAGAAATATGAATTACAATATTTACATGTAATTCAATTCATTTCTCGTGGCTCTTAAAATATATAATGACTCACGCAATAGACAAATATTGCAAATTTACAGAAATTAAAATTATATCAAAATATTACATTTTTACTAGGAACCACTAAGTTAGTTTAACGATACATGTGTCTGCGTACCCTGTTTAGTAGAACACCCTCTCCCGCCATATTATCACATTAATAGTAAAACGTTCTCATAAAAATGATAAATACCGTGCAGTTTATGTTTATAATAACACATATCACTTACGAGGACATTTTGGTTTTTAAAAGTCATTAGATTATTGTCAAAATTCAATAATAATCAATTATTATTCTTGTAGCCATCCAATGTTAATTAACACATCAACATCTCTGCTTACACACCACCTTTTCTCTTGAACAAATGCGTCAGCGAATGATCTTTTGTTTTTTCAAAATCACACCGTGATATCGATGAGGTTCAATGTTGTTTCATTGGTCAATAAATGACACACCGTATCATTGAGCGCATTCTCAAAGAAATTCTTTCGCTAGACATGTTTTCCGTTGTACTGTACCGGTGTATTACACCTAGCAGACACCTGTCGAGTACCTGCTTATCGTGTCAAAGAAACCATAAAAGACTTTTATTCAGTTTTTTATAGTACTCCCAAGCGCCCGAATGTTTATATTATACATTACCTCCCGATCGGTTATCATTTTTTCAAATTAGTAAGTTTGAATAACATGTAGTATATTCCATAAAAATATGTGTCTCAAAAGATTTTATATTTTGACAAATTTGGGATTATGTTATATTATTTCAAAATTTAATTTGGTGGAATATTGTGACTATTTTTGAAAGCGGAAACTTCTATCATGCGCATGGCATAATACATGTAAACAATACTGTTTTTTGAGTTTATTTTGTGAAGAAATATCACTCAAACAAGCATGAAAAAATAAGGAAAATGTGGACGGAAATAAGAACACCACCCTTGGAAAAAAAGTGGGCGACATATAGTGCAGCGGGACATATAAGGACAGTTTGGTCCAAAATTGGGCGGACATTTAGTGCAGGCGGACATATAAGACAGTTTGGTCCAAATTGGCGGACATTTAGTCAGGGCGGGACATTATTGTGCAGGCGGACATATAAGGACTCAACAAGTTCCACTACAAAAACATGTCGTCTCGAAACGGTATTTACGAGTTACGAGAAGATATCGCTGTGCTTGTCGACTATAAAGATAGTAGAAACAAACAAAATGTTGTGAAAGTGGCTTTTTGGAGACTATCTAGTGGAAAGATGTGGAAAAACTATAATATTGAGGAAATAGAGAAATTACTTTCAATGGAGATCGGTCGATGAGTTCTAAATTGAAGAAGTTTTATGCTGAACTGGGAAAACCGGACGGTACTTTCTACGCAAGGAAATCGTTAATTAGATTTGGACTTCAGAAATAGTTCTTGAAGAGAACATTCATTAATATTGTTAAATAATTAAAATGTTGACTTCATAGTAAAAAGCAGATGAAAAACATTGATACATCAATTCCATTTTGATGAAAGGAGCGTGTTGCCTTCCATATATGTTGATTTCCAAACGATGAAAATCCACCAGACATTCATTTCGGGGAACGTTTTTTGAATTCTTATGGAGGTTAGAATTCATTTTCAAGAAAATAATTAGCATGTTATTTAGCCGGGGTTTATTTGCACATCCAAAAATGACTATCTATCATGGAATCATATTAACATACTCACATGGAAGCTATATCACAAGGGAAGACGCAATATTTGTAGTTTTAAAGTTCCTTATAGCGACATTTTGAATTTTTAAACATTATGCAGCATTTTTTTTATTGTTACTGACAATTTTAGAAATACTGATCTTAAGAAATTAATGTATTTTCGATGATAATTAAACTTTCATATCTTTTCATACCTACAGTTATCTTTGAGAGAATAGATGCACTAAAAATTGTTAAATGGGGGTTCGCTATACTTGCGAAAACTACAAGAGAGTGACAAAACATATTTTTTATATGACAAAAGTCCCAGTGGTATGCTTTCCCTTGTATGGTAGAAGCATCATCTCTTTCAGAACACATATAATTATGGATAGTATATGTATCTAAACTGCCTTTTACCAAAAAAGGAAACAATGTTTTCTGTGTTGGCAACATCGGTATCTTGGCTTTTTCAAAAAGTTTGGCTTCTTATATTTTACAAATTTTCTTTTCATGATGCATTTCAATTAAAAATAAATCAACAAATACTATTGAAATAATGCCTAAAACGCATGCCGACCTATTTGTCAAGCATTCTTTTTTCTCTACAACGCAAGATATTTTTGCGAACAGGTTCGCAGGCTGAATGTGCCTATTATCTGAGAATGGCTGAACAATTCAGTGAATACTGCAATGGCAACAAATATGACGTAATAATAACTGCAATTGCTAACGTGAAAATTACAAACTTGAAAATGACGTCTTACCTATGAGTATGTATCAAAGGTTAACAACAAAATTATTAAATTCAAGTTTTTCATAAAATCGTTAAGAAAAGATTGAATAACTTTCAGCAACAACAATAATTGAATGCACGTCCTTATTAATGCCAAGTTTATTGAAAGCCCCGGGTTTGAAAAGTTAGACCTTATGTCTTGCGTGTGTAATAACGACAGATGACATGCGTCTTCTAATACTTCCACGTGTTTATGTTTTATACGATATAAATAAAAATTCTAATATACATGTGTACCAATTGGGAGTCTTCACGTTGTGTAAAATATATTTAAGAAATCTTTTCTAATGAAATATTGGGTAAGTTTTTAAAAGCTTTATTTTGGCACATTTTTAAATATGTCAATGAAAGTTGTTCCCCTTGGATTAAGGCTACAAGCAATTGTCATTGTTAGACAACAGGTTTAATTTATGACAAGTAGAAAGTAATGTACAGTTAAACATGAATTAAAGATTAAGATGCCCAAATTAAATTATTTGAAAAGTATAAAGATTAAGCTTAAACTCGAAGAAAAAATATTATTAAATTGATTGTTTACGAAAATTGTACACTTACAAATTCCCAGAAGGGAATTGGTCTGGAGAGTGTCGCTACAAAACGAGTGACCAATTCATACCCCTAAAAAATAAACAATTAAGCGTTGGGCAAAGACAGTCTTCTGGAGACATCACTGGTGGGATAGGTATTAAATTGATTGATTGTATATCGTTTAACGTCCCGTTGAAAAATCTTTCATTCATATTGGACCATTGCCATTGAGACCATTCTAACCCGGGTCCCTAAACGGGTTCGGGATACCCAGATGAAGTAAGTGTCCACTGTTTCAGCGACGCACTTTCCTCTGTGAACCTAGAATTTCATTCGATAAACGAATTAAATTATACCGGCCGCCAGGATGCGGTCGGTTACTGTAAGTGGTTATGTGTTTCTGCGAACCTAATATGTGTAAGAAAAATAAAGTAAAGATTGAAAAAAGTGTAATTTGTTGGGTTCTTAGTGGGGAAATGTTTTCCCATTTAAAAAAATATATATTTATTTTAGTTTAAGATAAAACCGGCTTAAATTTAAAATTATGATGCAAGAATGAACATGCAATCCAATCGTAATTGCAGAATCATCTCTCAGGCTTTCCGG
>CAJDSM010112583.1:840-13024 GCA_903981925.1 Ostrea lurida
CTCGAAGCCCTTGTTTGATATTAGATTGTTTTTATTATTTGGTCTATACTTCCCTACACATTTCCAAAAATTTAAGAGCATGTTTTATGATGTTCCATGAAGTCCTTTCCTCACGTAATGAAATTTTCGTCCTTAATGTTCTGAGCCCCGTTTTTACAAAAAAGACTTGTGATCTTACATCTTGGGAAAATCATTGATGTCGATGTCCGTGATGCCTTATTCACAATGTGAAATTCATGCCCCTGGTGGACCAATATTGGGTTTTATTGAAAATGTAATTAAAATCTTTGGAAAAATCTTCTATTACTGCGGTAACAATAAGAATATGTGTCGCATTTAATCACTTTCATAAATTGCGAAATAATGACACCTGACTTAAGGAAACATGAAGTTTAACAATTTCTATTAACTGTATGATTATTTAGGTATTGAACTGTGCCAGTAGGAGAGTTAGAACTGGTATGTATGAAGTCCTGGTATGGTATCACCTTTGCTCCCCACATCACCCATGAGGTAAAATCCGTGGAAATGCCCACGAGTCACTTCCCAGAAGCTTCTTCCAGGAGACAATGATTGGCTTCAACAGTGAAATGAAGACGTGTCCTTAAGGAATTCCGTCGTGGGAACGTTTTAGTGAGAGACAGCAAAGAATGACCGCACAAGGGCGCCAAAGAACTTCATTTGCCCAGTAAGGATATTTTCACTCGATTGTATGTTACATTTAACAGTGCTATAGATACGAGCTCTGAATGAAAATACTCGACATAGTGAGAGGTAATTTTTAAATAACTGTTTTGTAGGTCCATCTCCTGAACCACCCAGGTGAAATCAAAGAATGGATATGCGCCAAGTCCGGATTGCCACCGCTCACATTGCACTGCAAATTGTCTAGAATCAAGAAGAAATGTGCCGATCGCTGAGTGGCTAAAGTTTTGAAGAAGCCCCGCAAAATCATCAAGAGCGGAGATGCCGCGACATGGTCCTCATTGGTGCCAGCAAAACCAACTGTGTGTTGGAAAATTTCCAAGTATGGCACCATTGGACGTCTTTGGCTGTCCGGGGTGAACATGAGGCAAACTGTCGCTGATCGGGTGTATCAAAGAGGTTGAGAACAGGAAGCAGCTCAAGGCAAAGTGACCAAGGCTGCTACAGAAGGCTGGAGAAGAAGTGAAAATTATGAACTTTGGAACCCCAGAACTCCAATCAGCTTCAAATTTTTTTATTTAAAGAGAAATAATGAACAACATGCACTAGTTATTTTTGCAAACACAGCAGGTCATTTATTGGAACAATTTGGTTTTTGAAAATATACATCGCCAAAGAAGTCCGGTCTGAAAGGAACGGATTTGGAGTAGAAAGTACAAGTACTTAGAATTATGTCGAATAATTTGGACATTTTTGGACAGTTTTCCTTGAATTTTCTTTTTGAAAACACTCGAATCCTCTGGTGGCATTAGAATTTTCTTATCATTTTAAGATCTTTGTGTGGGAACGTGATACGTCTTATAGACTTTGTATAATAAAATGTTCGAATACAAGAAGTTATGTCAGTAAGTAATATCATAAAGACAGTACAAACAATTTTAGATGATTATTGTGTCGTGTGGATTCGTATATGAAGCCAATTATTGGTGTGATAAGGGAGTCCTAGAAAGCATAGAATTCTCTGGGTATATAGGATTATCTGTATGAGTGAAATGTATTTTACCTTGTTTTATACATCATTTGCCTTGGTACTGTGATTTATATTATTTGATGTTGAGTGGGAGATTTGCGTGATGAGGGCAAATCTCCAAATTATTGGTGGCTAACCGGCCTGTGTGCTATGTGCAGCGCTTTTATGTGAAGAAATATTTTGTCTAATCACCTTATCTTCAAATGAGAACTACCTGTTCTACTCTAGGACTGGGGGAGAGATTTAATTTAACGTTTATGGCGGACTCATCCTGAACCGTTTCCTATTCTGCTCAAAGATTTGGGCACTAATGCCAGCGCCTCCAACTAAATCCATGATAATCGAAACGAATAATAGAATAGTTGTTGGGATTTTTTTGGTGAGAGAAAAGAGACTCGTTAAGAATTTAATAATGGCTTTTGAGCTGAACACATATCCTTGCGCCATGGATTTTTGCGGAAAATGTATACCGTGAGTGATGAATGCCGAAAGTACTCTAAAACCTGGGTTTACCTGCCTTTTCGGTAATGTAGCAGCCTTTTATGATAATTTATGGCAGGCTCACGGCTTTGTTATTTTTAATCAGATATGTAGATGTTGTCATGGGGCATGTTTAGGCACTTATGTGACGTAACGCATGACTTACGTTGGTTGGTCCATCACAACTATTGGGTATTCTCCTACTAAGTTGAGATTGCTCTAGAGAATCACCCAGACCGCGCATTGAATTAATTGAAATTTGGTTTAGGTCTATTAAAGAGAGCATCTCTTGTCATTTCGCTCTCTGGAGAAAAGAGGTTATAATCTTTCCTTCATTTTTTCCTGGAGACCGCAAGCTAGTGGGTCCTGTTCAGATAGTGTTATGTAAAGTCAGCCTATTTACCTTCCTAAACTGATACTGGCTAACATAACTTGCATATGCCTATCTGTTGTCACATTGCTGAAATTTTGTCATTTGTTTTATCAAACCCATTATAGCCCGACTGTGGAAATTGTATTTATAACTTTCTGCGTGCTTAACCGGGGCCCGTGTTGCCCTGACTTGTAGTGGTTCTTAGATTGTAGGGAAGTTATTTGTTTTGTTAGCCAATTGTCTTTACAGTTAATTAAATAATTATTTATCGCTTGTTATCATAATGCCATGTTAAAATTATTATGTGATATCTCTCTTTATCAATCTTGCTTCTGCACTACTAGCTAATCAGCTTGAATGATCTGTCAAAATATTTGGAGCTATCGGGTGGTGGTCATGGAAACATGTTCTCACTCGACAAAGGCTGAGTTTTCTAGCGAGGGATGGCACTCGAACTACTGAGATAGGGTTAGGACCTTAATCTTGATATTATAATTGAAGGAGTTCGGCACAGTCTATGGGAACTATGCGGATTTTAATTAGAATTGCGGTCAACTTTTGCTCTGATATTAAATCAGATTTTGTCTATTTCTATTAGGTTTCGTTCTCCAGCAACAGATTTTAGACGTAAGCTCAGCATTCTTGAGTTTGCAAGATAGATACTCAGACTCTCTCATGGGTTACTAGTAATACATTTAATAACAGGCTCTCATAAAGCCCTCTCGAAAAGTGTGTAAACATGAATTCTTATCTCCGCATAGTGAAATAATAAGCTCATGGGACTATGCAGTGCATCTAAGATTTTGTATTTAAAGGTATAGTTTAAAACCGATTATGAGATGGGATATTGTAAACCATACGCACTCGTCCTGCAGAGAGCGAAAGTGATTAGTGTGCTCTTTGTTTCACATAGTGTTTAGGTGAATTGTAGTATGCTTCTATGAAAATTCGTGGTGGATGCATAGTCAGAAGGAATAACTTATGACAGTGGGGGAGTTAAATGAATCTGATTTTTTAACGCAGTGGTAAGCTCACAGCAAGACTGTTCTCAGGTTTTCTTTGTTATATAATACTAATTTTTACTTAGATACCTTATTTCTTATATAATTACAAAATTAACCATCTTTTGTAGTACCCGTTAGTAATGGCATATTCTTCGACCTGTCGGAATACCAAGCGCCACATACAAAAAATCAATAGGACTCTTATTGTGTTTCCCAGGGCATATTAACTTCTGACCCTCTCTGTAAGATTCTGAACAAATATCTTTCTAAGCAGAATTTAGTTTGCTCGTTTTGGCCGCAAAGGAGAAAGAGTCAAATCATGGAGCCAACCTGATTGTTGTCAATGCACACACTGGCGCGTGTGATCTGTATTCAATATACGTCAAAGATTCACTCAAAATGCAAACACTCAATCATGGTATTTTTCCTGATCTATTTGTATTTTTCTGAAATGCCTGTGCATTGAGATTAAATAAGTATTTTATGATCAGCAGTGGTGTAATTTTGGTTTTTTGACCAAAGTGTGGCCAGCTGGGGACTAGGTTGTTGGTCAAAGGTCAAGATCACATGTACATTTGTTAAAATGGAGTTTGTCTGGGCCCTTTCATGAGTGCATGGATTGATAATATTTCACAGGAATTTCATCTACTGTATATTAGTCGCCATGTTGTTAAGACTTTATGTGGTGTTGTTTATTGTTACATATTCAAGATTTGGAATGTATGGGAAATGCGCTCTCATATGGAAAGTGTATGATTTAAAAGAGCTCCAAAAATCCAGATCGGCTCGCGGAATTGTGTGCGCCTTTGTGCAATACTCATTTAGACAGTAAAATAACTGTTTATCTTTTTCATTTGGTTACCTTTATAAAATTTTACCCGACTCGCTACAAGATTTTTATTTTGAGGAGACAAAAATGATAATACAGTTGGAGAATGTTCAGTAATTGTTGCACCACTCTATCTCATAATCTTTCGTTGTAATACTGAAGTCCCGTCTCTTATTTGGAAGTGGTTGTGAGCGACAAATGCATGTACTATGTTAACGATAACTCAATTCGATAATCATAATTAAACAAACAACATAGATCAGTTTGTGGTTCGCAATACCTCAAGTGCCGCTGGACACACCTATATTTGAGTGTATTGATATTACAATACAGGTTGACCTTAGCTGGGAGGGTTGAGAATTGAATGATATAGTTCTTAGCTTAATATGATCTCAGTTTCTCGGAACCCGCCTACTTGACCCTATTGTTACTTTCGTATATGGAAGTCTTCGCGATATATTTGGAGATATAGGAAGAAAATTATGAATTGCCCAGTCCGTATTATCAGCCCCTTTTCAAGTGGTAAAAATTGGTTTTAGTATGGTGAAACGCATAATGATAATATCCATTTTGTGAAGTGTTCGGGAAGAAGACGAAACATACTCGTTTATACAATAACAGGAAATCTGATATTAAAATGTTTATTGCTATAATAGTACAAGTGATCCGTATTTAAGAGAGTCATGGTGTGTACCGAAGGAAGGATTTGACTCGATTCCATTGTCTCGAATCGCTGTTAATTCCATATGATTGGCACTACTGGTCGCGGTTTGTATTTTATCAGTAGCAAAAATCTTAACCCTCTGAGCTCTTGTCGATGTATCACATATAATAGTCTAGTAATGACCTACAGCTGCGGTGTGTAAATTTAACTATTCGACCTAGTTCGCAATATTTAATACCGCGGGGTCGGTGGAGTGTACATGTGTTCTTTTATTCACGTCGAAGGGTGATCGAGTAGAAGCTCTTAGTTCATATTTGGGTCATTCAGGGTTGTCAAAAAATAGACTTGGTGCAACCTTACTCGGTGCTCTAGAAAATATTTGGACGTGATTGATTAATCTGTGTGGTTCACTGTTTACCAGAATAATGCTATTAGGACCAGAGATCTTCTTGTCCGTTAAACTACCGAACCAAATAATCATACTAAAGGAATATCCGGCCAGATAGGCTAGTGAATTTAATATTTCGACGCTTTCAAGGGCCCCCTCATTACACTTGTGCATTGTAATCAACTCCTAAACAATTGATATATGCTTCACCTCCTAGTTACAGAGTTACTCTCTTTTAGAGAAAAACTAAATAAATAAAGGATGATCTATTGTTTATTGTGATATCTATTATTAAGTTGTCCTCATAGAAAGGACAGAAATAACTATATCTCGTATATTATGTGGCATAGAAATTCGGCGGTTTACTCTTGAGATGTCTAATCTTACTGAACTATATCTCTCATCATATTAACTTAAGTATTTTGAAGAGTGTCTCAATTAACAATGTGTATGAATATAAGAACTTACAATATAAAATAATGCATGCATTAACGCATAATTAACAAGCAATAGTTACTGGGTAATATTTGTTGTGAATTTGTTTATGTACTCTTCTTAATATTTTTAGTTGGGGACTAATAAAGGGTGTAAAATGATTGAGTAATCCTTCTATAGATTACCTGACAAGCATGCGTGAGTTCACATTGTGGAGCGGCGGTATAATTGAAATTTTCTTACAATAATCACCTTTACTTCAACAAGGATAATATAGTTTCACAAATACTTTACCAAAAAATGCCTTGTATTGCACGAGATATGATACTTCCACCCAATACCACTTTTTTCTTCAATTGTACTCCACATCATTCAAGGGACAGAGATGGGTAAGGTGACTGTACCTTTTCACAACAAATACTCAGGGTCGAACGGGCGATGATTGATATCCTATTATATTCACCATGAGCAAGGGCGTATGGTACAAAAGACAGATCAAGTAGATGAGCTCCTATTTGCAAAGGGGTCTCCTTGAATAAATTTGATGGTTACGATAATCATGTTTCCTACATTATTATTTGAATGTAGCATCGTACCTTGAAGACAATACGCTGGTGAGAGGATGGTGCGTCGGATGATAGTCTACTGCTCTATGTGAGTCGCTAGCTAGGTTGCGTGACCACCTTGACGTGTCGTGCGAGGAGGCGAGATGCTCTGTCAAAATTCGAGTGATTGGATCACGGAGAAAACCGAGGCGCTCCCTCGCGGGATACAGCAGGCATTTGATGCACCGAAAGACGATCCTCATCGCCGTGCTTCAGAAGGCCCTAGGCGCGTGCGGCAGACGATAGGAGGCACCATAGAGATATTTTGCAGGCCCTTCACTGGGAATACGTGAGGGCAAGCATGGGTGTATAATTCTGGCATGCATATCTGAAGTGACTATATTCCCTAATCCTTCAAGTGGGATTCACATATTTTAACACAGCTAATATTAATCAATTCAACTCCATCTACCCCTAGCAGAACAAAAGCCAGCAATAGTGTAGAACTCATTCAATCTACGATACATAATAAAATAGATCGACGTTTAAATGAAATATATGTGACACTACATATCATATTTATCTAGCAAAAATAATTACTTTACACTCACTACATGTAAGTTCAACAAAGTTTCTACTCACCATGTCCCATGCATATTTTTTTCCTAGCCATTTTGTTATTATCTCGCTTAATAAATTCTTTTCTTCACAATAATAGTGTCCTTCGTCAGAGTTCGATCAAGCGCCATTCTGAAACATGGCATAAATAAATTTACTACAGTCATCGATGCAACGGTACATCGACAATATATACCCCTCTCACTTTTTGCTAATGACCCTTAATAACAACCTAGATACCGGTGGATATACTGGCGACACCATGAGATCCGCCAAACCTATGGCATGTCATTGTTGCAATCTGTCTTCTAATAATTGCGGGAAAAAAAAACTCAAACTCACTTCTAGGGAGACATGTACCAAAGGTAAGCATCAGCAATGATATAGATCAGCATTTAACTTTATAATATATTATCTATTTTGTTATGCTAATGTTGAATCTTTCATGTAATATTTATGTCTATATCATAACTTCTATTGTATAAATGTTATGAGTAGTAATGTTAAGTGATTTTACCAACTAATAGAGGCACTGTATACCACACCAAGTGGTCCGCTCCTCAATAATGGTTGTGTTACTGGCATTTAGGTATCAATTTTGTCCTCGAAATGCTGCCGAACTTCATACAATTCTAGGAGAGAGTCTGATTTGCAATACATGTTACACGATATCTTCTTGACATGCAGACCAATTCGAAAGTAATTTGTGAAATATACCGAGCAGACTTCATACATAGCTATTTTATACTTGCTCTTAAGTGTCAGATGAAATTGGCCACACTATCTAATCATAGAACGCTAAATAAAAATGTTGTATTTTACTGGTCAATTTATTGTTTCAAATATTCTTTATATAGGCTACTCCATTTTGTTATTATCTAATGCTCGACTACATGTAAGACACTCTATTATCTTACGATTCAATTTGAACAGCGTCTCTTATATCGGATCACCTTTTTTTCTAGGTTGGATATTTTTTGATACATTATATTTAAAAATAAATTTATTGCTTTCGGTTACGTAATATACAACATAAGCAAAAGTACAAAAGAACAAAGCTTGTTTCTATATATATATTAGGAATATAATGAATAATTTTACCAAACGACCTATAGCTTATTTGAAAAAACGAACCAAACTCAATAAACTAAAATTCGTTCGGTTCATAAGAGTGATCTCGTAGGCTTTTTTATAAAAGATCTGAATACATTTAACCTCAAAGATACTTTGACAACATGGTCAATACAAAAACTAATTCATTCATTTACTTTTTCCCCCACGTTAAATGGATCTTAGATGCTGTGGTGAAACGTCAAAGACAGCCTATGTTTATAAGAAGACTTTGTTAAAAACACGTTGTCAAAACCTCGAGAAAAATATATATTAGAACACTGAACAATATACAGTAGAGTGAATAAGATATTGTTTAATAGTCGGTGGCCCTAATTATTTATTTCTAGTTCCCTCGGTAGCACACTATTGTGAAGCGCTATCTCTTCAACCGGCTCCCCCAGGAATTCCATTTATTTATATGTACACTATGCATTATACGTATATTGTATGTTCCTGTTGATGGTGTGTCTTGTGATTGGCTTTAGACATTGATTAAGCACAATAGACCATATTCAGAGCAAAGAAATATATAAGCTTATTATCCAATAATTGCACATAGCAAGCATCACTAAATAATACTAGATTCAATGTTTGAAACACGATTAATATGTCAAGTATAGATTTCTATCTACAATAAATTCTATACTACTGCCATCAGATCTTTAATTGCTCAGTTTTTGTCGAGGTGGATAGAATCCACTTGATATAATCGTTCTCTGTGATCGAACTGTAGGCACCAATAAGATTGTGACCCGTCAAGTAAAGTTAATTTTCTGTGTATCTTCTCTGTAAGATGACACAATAGTATATATGTAAATAGGTATTTAGTCATACACCAAGTCTCACTGAGAGGAGTACTTATTAAACGTTGGTGCAGCGATAATAGTTATACTCTACATATTTTGCTGTAAATGTCTATCACATAATACAACATGTTAACAATATTGAATGGCTTAATAAGCACTGCAATTTCCGTCGTGCTCTCCTCCGCGTAGACCGGAGGCTATGGCTCAAATATGAGTGAGTGTGAATTGGCCAGGACTGAGTTTACTTCGCGTGGCGACAGCTGGTGTCCTCGTGTAGAATGGTGTGTAGACCAAGATTCTGTTGCAATTGTGACACTCAGATAGGCTTCGACTACTCTGATGAGCTATCGATAATAAAAAAATGTACTATAACACCGATTAACAGTCTTCAAAAAATTATTTCTTTCGTTCCCCTTCATAAGTGTACAGAATCGGCAAATGCTAGAAGAAACTCAATACTCTGCTACGGTCTCCTGTGCGCCACCTATACCTCACGTAGGTGTATTGACTTATATATATATCTAATATAGCTGATCAAGCAATCGAACGGGAGGTCAATATAGTTCTGGTTACATCTTACTCTGCGCTTATTACTTAATATATTCGCGGCCTAACATTAACTACTTCTTAGCTGCAAATAACCTAGGCCGAATTATTCGCAACTTCAGACAGCGTCAGGAAACAAGTGCTGATTATCTATTTCTCACGCGCTGGATGTGAACAAGCCGCCATTACGCTAGATTTGTCAACGAAAAAAAATTTCTGTATTTCTGGTAGCTCTACTATAAAAAATTTACCTTGGGGAGGATTTTTAAAGCATTTGTATATTAAACCAGCAGGAAAATGAATCTCTCGACTTCGGACGGCAGAATACTTAATATAGATTGTGTGTGTATTAGTCTTTTGTGAAATTTTCAAAATACTAGTGTACTCAATATTCTCCATTGTAAAGGCGTCAGCCCCACATGCCCTCATTGAGATAATAGATAATAACCTCATCCGCTCGCCCAGAGGCCATCTCCCCCTCTCTTCGATCCACCCCCCCACCCACTTCACCACAGTAAACTAGTGCTCTTAGTGAAGAATATCCGACTCCCTAGCTTGTACAAATCTGTAATATGAAAATCGGTGTATCCATCAATTTATACCGCCCTCTGCCTCAAGTAGGTGGAGTCCTATATAACTGTGATTACCTGCTTCCGAATGGCAGCGAAACTTTCGCTATGTCGAACCTCTCATAGCAAAGAACTTATAGGCTAGCGTACCACCCTGTCAGATATACTATGGGGGATAATATTTGAGTAAGTCACCGTCAGCCAAGCGCTCTCGGGCCATATGAAATGAATGAAGTGAAGCAACTCATCATGGATAACGGCGATACAAACTATAATGCACAGTAGCGATTTACGGAAACCCACGGAAGTCGTGTGGTTCTCCTCCCTGTTCTTATACTGCCCTTGCAAGAGTCGTGTGCCTCAGCAGAGTATACTATCATGGAAGAAAAATACCTCATTCCATAGGATGGGTTACTGCTGACGAGAATCTAAGACAGGTCGCGTGAGACAGGTGGATCGTAAATGTTTATTATTGTAAAAATATATAGCGAGCTGGCCACTGACACTCCTCGGAAGGAAAGAAAACGTGTTACTCAGAAATCACCAGGGCACTGACTTTATATGATCTCAACTTTATTACTCTCAGCGGAGGACATAGCCAGCTCGGGAAATATGAAATTGTCGATAACAGTAAAAGCGCATTTAAATTTTCCACAAAATTTATCGATGCGAATACATTAAAGGGCTCATTAAATATGATACCACCAAACAAAGGTTCCTGTGGACGGATTCGAAACCTCAGTTATGTTCAATCCTAGAGTCACCTAGCAGAATTAGCCGCTCAATGGGTGACGATTACGCTACTTTAGCTATGAGAAAATGATAATAAAAATCAACAAATAACCACTGAAGTAGAATCCGAAACTAGTCACATATTTCATCAACTATCTTTAAATTGGCAGCCACTTCTTATTGTGACGTTCGCTCGTCATCAATAAAAAGTGCAGACTTTAGACCTCAAATACCTCTAGGAATCTTTTCATACAACTTAATCGAGAAATCATCCTCTGTATGGTCATGATAAATATCTCAGTACAACGCGAATAACGATATGATTATAGTAACATTGTCGTAAACAAGATTTAATAGCGAACAGACAGACGCGCAGAAAAATCTGACTGCTCTGTTAATTGCTACTATCAGATTTGATTCGCATCATGTCTTGTGTGTAATGGAAATAAATATTCAATTTTGTTTGATATATTGTATCGATAAATGCATCAAAAAGCTGTTCGGTAGTTGAAACTCTATTTTAATTCAAATATGTTTTTTGATTCTATTTTTTTATATACAAAACGCGCTGTTGAAAGTATTCATTACTTCACATGTTAGTAACTTCGTATTTATTATACAAAACGTCATTATATTGTCACGTAGTGACGCACTTTTTGCTGCCGTGTTGAAAAATAATATCAATGTTTGTTATTCATTATATACAAAAGCGTCGATTGAAGTAATATTCCAATGCTTGTCTCCATTATATACCAACGCTGTGTTTGACAACTCAATATTCAATGTAATGTTCATATAGTATACAAGAACGACAGTGTGAAACAAGTAATTCATTCAAGTAATATTCAATGTTGTATTCATTATATACCAAACGCGAATAATCCATTATTAAAGAAGTTTCTGGATGCATTCTAGTAACTATAGCAGTCCAATTCTTTTCAAATTTGGTATGAAGCATCTTTGGGACAAGGGGCACATATATTTTAAGTATCGGCCCGGGTCTCTTGCACACCTGGGGGGTGGGGAAAAAGTGACCAATATTCAAAAATCTTGTTTTTTACAACCGCACATGTCTGTCAGAGAGAAACTTTTTTAAAGCATGCATATATAGTGATAAAGAGCAGGAATTACGGGGTAGGGGTTCTGTCCACAGGGCGGGACCAAACTTCGTACATAGTGTACATATATGTGTAAAAACATTTGAAAAACATCATCTTTAATGTTGATAGTATATTTGGAATGAGCAGGGAGTTTTCTATTAAAATTGTAAAGAAGATGGGTGACTTTATTGAGCGGAGTGCCCACAAAGGAACAAATATGAAAGTTAAAAGTGAAACTCCCCAGAAAACAGAAAATTTAAATTCTAGCTACAACAATCAATCCATACTGATAGTGTTAAAAAAAAAA
>CAJDSM010112628.1:0-20594 GCA_903981925.1 Ostrea lurida
GGGGGGCGTGGTGTTTTTAGCCCCTAGAGAATTCAGAAGGCTCTGGTTAGGGGTCCAGGGGAAGCCCAGAAAAGCCGAGAGGTATAGCACTTCAGTTGAAAATGTCGTGGGGGGGGCACGGTGGGCGGCAGCTCCATAACCACCTTGATTACAGCCTGGTTTTAAGCACATGTAATGAACAGCTAGCTCAGGTAAAAATTATTGACCGAGTATGATCTACATGGGAAATGTGTGAAGTATATCTCCCGAAGTTGACCTAATCTTGAAATATTTTAGGGGGTCTCCCCATCGCCCCTTTAAGTCCGCCCGTGTATCGTGCCGCGACGCTGTCTCTCTCTGTCTTTACCCTCCATTCACACGCCCGGCTACGCCTTTCCTGAAATCCGTGCCTGGTTTACTATGCGAACTATTCACGCGTATTTATTACCATATTTGCAATATGTGACACTGAGATCTATCATGTTTATTTTGGAGAAGAACATATGTGTTTGACAAAACATGATTAATGCATTTTGTTTGAAAGCAAATAGAACTATTAAAAAGTAGTACACATATGTACTGCTATCTCATACTATCACAGTCCGACTAAATTGTTTTGTTCAAACGGAGCCACTGGTATATATAAACTCCAATCAGGTATATTAATCTCTCTGTAAATAAAACCACACCAATAATGAAAATATCGTCTTCCCATGGTTTCAAACTTGTTCACGCCACTGCTTCATTCATTTATATCAAAATGACTATGCTTGCTGGTATTTAAAGAAGATTACATTGGGGACATTTACTTACGGAAGGAGGCGAGAGAGTTCTTATGGACTCATACACTTTTCAGTGTGCGAAACTGTATTATGCCCGGTATTCGGACCTAAAAGATTCAATAAATAGTACGTATTTCTGCAATTAAGAACCCAGTCGAAGACAAGGCGATGGGTAGTAGATGGTAAAATCGCATCTGTCCCGTTCGTCAGAACTTTGTAGGCGACACGCAAAGCTTCAGATCTCTATACACCATAATGAGAGAAGATTGCCCAATTTTTCAAGGTCGTAGTCAAATCAAGGTCGTCTGTTCACTTAGTTAAGGAAAACGTTGTAGGCGGATAGCAGACCGAACCTGAACTCAGGAGCCTTTCATCAAAAGAGTCCGTACGCCCAGCATAACTTTACGCCAGGCGTAAGTCCCAGACTAACACATAAATCTAAGACAAATTTCTGTTTCATCAAAGAGCGACATACACTGGCCTTAATTAAGACCAAATTGTTCACCTGGTCAAGGGGTAGCTAACCAGGCGAAGCAAAATATTTGATAATGATGTTGCTCGGAGAATAAATCGGCTGGTAAGTACAAGGAAAGAGGTATAATCAGAACAGACACAATCACCAGAGATAATCGCCGGGATGGATGGGAGGGGGGTCCAACCATACTTTTGGGTACAGAGTCCAAAACCCCCATAATATATACAATATTTCTAAACCATACCGTTCAATTTCCGTGAAAATTCTGGCACCGATTCATTTCATTCAAACTGTATCTGTTCATGGTAATGTGCTTTTCAATGCAAGTTACACCGGTGAACTGAATATATTTGGAAAAAGTCATAATATTCGATTGAAATAAGTGTATTAGACCCGGTGTATGTTCCATCGATTAAATACCACCATGATGTCATAATTGTCTACCGCTGCTAAGCAGATTGAGATGAAATTGTATCCAAGATATGACTTGTCAAAATGTGACCCATTCTAGCAGACATCTGTAAACCAAGATAAAGGAAACCCCCCCCCCCCCCCTTCAGTATTGAAAAAACATTTCAAACATAAACTTATATTAGTCTCCTAATTTAATATATAATTTAAATTCATATATCAAGCCGTAGCACCCTTTCATAAAATGCAAAAGTGACAAAAGAGAAATAAAAATAAAAATATACATCGGTATTAAACCAATATTACTCAATGGAAGGTGGGGGGGAGGGCGATTGTTCGAATAGAAAGCATATACAGATGTAACTTAAATTTCTGTTTTGTGCGATATATCCATATAATCTATGAATAAATTACTCACAAACTGTTTTGCAATGTCTCTCTCACATTGCTTTTTCGCTTGACACCATTGTCGGAAAAACTTTTCGAAAATACATATATATGCTCTACAATGTTTTAATCATGTATTTACGCTGGTCCAGTCCAGTGAGTTTCAATTCTTTAACCATTATAACCTCCGACATTATAACAAATTAACAGAATAGAGGTTAGTCGACCGACAAATTTATTCCTGTATAGCCACGACTTAATGTGTCTCAAGTTAACTTTCATGCATACATTTAAAAATTAAAAAAAAGAATACAAAAAAAACTTGGCCACAAATGCTGACGAGCATGCTTGGTTAATATTGAAATAGAAGAGAAATATTTTATCTTATATAAAAGTTTTTTCTACAAAATTATTGTTATTAAAAGTCCCCCAATCACAGCCAGTTTGCAGAACGACATTTGGACATTAGAAAAATAAGTATATACCTATGAAGGTTAATAATCATGTGATCATAACACTATATCAACTGTATATAAATTATTTGAAAACAAGTAGAACTTACATAATATGCTTAAAGATCGACCATTCTAGTATTAAAAAAGATTAAGGATGAATTGCATTAAAATATGTCATCTCCGCGCTATCTCCCCATCAGGATTGTATCATGAGAGAGAGAGAAGAGAAGAGAGGAGAGAGAGAGAGAGAAGGAAGAGAGAGAGGGAAGAGAAGGACGGGTTCACATTAGCCAATTTCATTAGGATAACAAGAGTTGCACTTCTTACTAAGGAATTCATTGCATGAATTCATATGCAATTTTTATTTCTTAATAAATTTTTATTTCCTATAATAAAATACGAAACGGAATAAATATTACTACCTTTAAAGAACTCTATTTCTTTGTTTAAGAGCATGTGGTAGATAATCAGTTAAACCCTCTTCCTTTCCGTGCGGTCATGTAAAATCATGATTGCAAGTCAATCCTGGGAATAGCGATATGAAATATATTTTAAAAGTTTTTAAAAAGCAACAATAAAACGACAATGTATATGAAATTGATTTCATTCATAACGCATGTGTCACCTCTCTCTCTCCTCTCTCTCCTGTCTCTCTCTGCCTCTCTCTCTTCTCTTCTCTCTCTTCTCTCTCTCTTGAGTTCCCATTTTAAGAAGTTTCGATCAGTGAGCGGAGTTTCGGGTTGGTATTCTTGTTCACATGCGCATTAATCGCTTATTTAAACTATAGCCAGGCATATATAGTTCAACGAAAGATCTACAACTTCAAGCAACTTACGCCGCTTCGTGCAAACAGAAAAGTAACGCCCGATAAATAAATGCGCGTAAAGCCCTCGACTAGCCTAAATAATCGTAGTCTACATACCTTTGTAAGCAGGCTTCAGGTATCTTCGTACAACTTGTACATTGATCACCATGTGATAAGATCATGAACCTATTGTTGATGTGCCTCGAAAAATTCGTAGGGAGCATATAGTCGCCCCGTCTCGGGTCGCTCCGTCCGTCCGGTCCCATAACTCAACTTGGTCATCAAATTTGGATACAGATTGTACCCACGAATTTTTTTTTTCTTGACAAGGGCTGTTGAGTCCAAGCACTTTCAATTCCATTTTGAAAAGTCAAAGTCAACTCAGAACATTAAATATTTAATTTATATTCCTTATTTCAACAGTTTTTTAACACATAAGTTCACACCTCCTAACCCTTTCACATAGATTCATCATAATTGATCTAAATATTCTTGGGACATGGATACTTTGGATCAAGGTCATTTTCAAGGACAAGGTCACTCAAAGCATATACATATATAGGGGAAAGTGCCTTATTTAACAGTTTTGAACAAGTATTGAAGATGATCCCCAAAGTAATTAATAGACAAATGGGTTTCAAGTAAAGTTACTCAAGTCATTTTGAAAGGTCAAGTCACTGAGAATCATTCATATAAAGACAATGAAAAAGTTCCCATGAGTTTTAACAGTTTTTTAACAAAGTATTGATCAAATATCAGTAAAATAATTAACAATGCAAATTACTTTTAGTCAAAGTGACTTAAGTCAATTTAATGAAGGTCAAGGTCACTTAAAATACATATCTTGTATATGAAATAAGTCATTTCACAATATCAAACAGTTATTAAGTATTTCATTGTTAGATCGCAATTCGGGGAGCAATATTCATCATTTTTACTGATATTTCTTGTTTTTCAAGGTCAAGGTCAAGAGTCAAGGTCATAAGTGTCACGTAGTAGAAAACGTTGAAGGCAAAAAATACAGACACGACCATAAGCTCCAAAACAATACATTGTACAAATTGAACACCATAATAAGAGAAGAATGCCATTGTTTTTTTCAAGGTCGTAGATATGTCAAGGCGTATGCTCACTTAGTAAAGAAAACGTTGTAGCAAAGATAAAGACTAAACCGTAAGCCTCCAGGATCTACAACTTGCGCCCTACAATTATTCAACCATGATGAGAGAAGATCCTCATTGTTTTCAACGGTCGTAGGTCAAAGGTCAGTGTCTAGTATCACATTAATAGGAAATGTTGTAGGCAGATACAGGCGACCGTGAACTCCAAGAATCTTACAACTTGGTACAGTTGTCACCAGATTAAAGGAAGACGTCAATTTTTTTCAAGGTTGTAGGTCAAAGGTCAAGTCGTAGTTCCACTAGTAGAAAACGTTGTAGCAGGGATACAGACCGAACCATTAGCTCCAGGATCTTACAACTTGGTACAATTGATCAATCAATGATGGGAGGTAAATGCCTATTTTTTTTTCAAGTCAAAGTCAAGACTCAGCTTATTAGATAAACCTTGTAGCAAACAAGATTCAAACTGTATTTGGCTAGGACGACATTAGCTTGAATACCGTATGCACCCTTAGTCGTCAATGTGAAGGATGCAAATGCTATCTACAATTAGCATGATAATGGAATTAGCATTAAAAAAGGACATACGTAACTCTGCTGAAATCATGAACCCCACTAAATCTGTGACGGCGCGTATCTATGCCACTTTGGTTGCTCTTGTTTCTCACATGCTGCAGATATTCATTTGTATTGGTACATTGCTTTGCCATATCCAAGTTACAAGATCAAGTTCAATTTTTGGTTCGATTTCCATTCTATTTTGCACTGAATTATGGCCCTTGGACTTAGAAATTTCATAATTTGTCGTTTTCCGCATTTTTTCCATTGCTCAGATATTCATTTGATTATTTGTACATTGTTTTGCCATACCAAGTTACGATCAATTCGAATTTTTTTTGATCATTTTTTTTTATACTGAGTTATGGCCCTTTGAACTTAAAAAAAATTCATAAATTATCAGTTTTCCGCATCTTTTTCTCACGCTTGCAATATTCATTACGATATTTTTACATTCTTTTGCCATAGCAAGAGATACAGATCAAGATCGAATTTGATTTGATCTATTCAATTTTTCACTAAATTATAGCCCTTGTCCTATCCTCGGCTCACCGCAATATTCCCATTTACCATAATATATATATAGCCTACATAAATGAAATAAGCAATATTGCTGCGTCCAAATAATGTTGTGTATCGGTAGGGGGACTATGTATTGGCTAGCAATTACTCCTCAGAATGTTTGTTTCATTATAGATTGTTTTAATCAGAAGGTGAACCATTAATCTCTTCTTTTCAAGAAGTTTTATTTAATGTACATCCTGATATCGGTACTTTCAAATTATAGTTTCAATTTTGTATAATTTTAATTTATCATTCCAAATATACGAAACGTTCAAAACATCTACACTATATAATCTCTTTGATCTTTAATACTCAAAATAAACGTTTTAACACCTCATGAGCCACAATCTCATCTTCTCTAAACTTCAGCAATGAACTACATATGCATAGTTGTATGTTCTTAAATATTGGAATATAGGTAAGTAGCAGTTTTAAGAAAACCAGGAAACAGCAATTTTAACCACTAATAAATAGTCGCCAGGATAAATATATTGAACTCTCAAGTAATTTATAAATTCTCATCGCTCAGAAGTATGAGGAAGAGCAGGCCTATGCTAATTAATTACTATATACTAGTATTATTCCAACAAGTGGAGTTCGTGGCCCCTCATCCCTTCGCTCATAGGAAATCGTCTGAATGGCTATTACACGTATAAGCCGAAGAGCTAGATTCGAATGCATTTTTATACTGCAGGGGTTTCAAATGCTGCAAGGAATCAATTAAGGCCATCTTTCTTTCATAATATGAACCAATTTCATGTCTGATGAATTCAGAGGGCTTTTGTTTCGGACCAATTTAGTCTAATGAATTGCCAAAGATAACACCTAAAACATAATGATTTTTTGTTACTAGATTTATGATTTTCGCTAGACAATTTCTATTTAATTAATTTGAGGGGATTCGAATTTACCTGTAATCATTAAACATGCCTAAAAATAAAATATCTGTTCGAAGACTATATTCTAGTACAAACATAATTTCTTCATATCACTTAGAACATATGACACAACATTCGCATATCAAAATATTTAACATTGAAAAAGTGTAAAATTCATGAACTATTTTGAATTAATTTCAATGAACCCCGTCTCTCAGTACTCTCAGTACTTTGATTCTAGTATGATCTACGATTTTTCTAGATGTTGCCGTAGATCTTGAATGCTTGTTCTGAAGTGACCCTTTACAGGAGGTCTTCAGATCTCGGTATTAGTGACATCAAAATATTGGAGTTGATAAAACAGACTGGATAGATTGTAACTCAGAATCTGTGGTTTGTAACCCGATAGGCTATCCACTGAGCTAAGTAGTCTATACAAACAAATTGATTGATACTTGTAAATAATTTAACAAAACATTTAAATTGCCATCTTGTGATGCTGTGTCACAAAAAGTATCAGTCCTGCATGGGCGGCGTTCGAGATACCTTGATATCTAAGCCTAGTGGCTAAGTTAGCCGGTACCATCTTGAATGCACCGTATAAATTAACGCTTGTTTATATCCCTTCACAGGGCTAGCCTAGCATTTCGTTCAATATCATACCAACTCCTACGTAGTAGAGGTGAATCAATATATCGATATATCGATACGTACCGGTATAAAGCTCTCTGACGATATGCGATACAGAGGTGGGTCGATATTTCGATATAAAGTCGGACTTGAAGTCTTGAATATATATAGCAAAGACTGCAACTTGCAAAGAAACCGTAACATCCTCTGGTGGCACAACTAATTTTTAAGTGTCCATTTTCTACGCCATCACAAAACGTAAAATAATAATGAAATTCTGTGCAACAGGAAGTCTATCGATGGAGGGGATAGACCGATTACCGCGGGACCGTTTTGGTAATTAAAGTCTATCTTTGATCTTTTTTTCGGACATGCAGTCCTCTATTTCATAATATGATTCTTTGAACGACCAACAATTAAAAAACATGCACTATTTTTACCGGCAACATCTGTAGCATTCGAAAGGGGTTTAATTCCGCATGAGACACACAATCGCGCTTTCACGCTAACAAGCAATCACACTTTCACCAGGGCCTGTTTGAGTCCTGAAAATGTCAAAACATTATTTTTTAAAAAAGAAAAACACGGGCTTTTGAAATTATTATTAAGTATTCATAACGAGACATCGGATATTATTTTCTGTTTGCTTTCTCTTCCGTGATGGACTCAAACAAGACGTTGCTGTAAATTGTAATGTTTTGAAAATAAGTTGTGAAAAAAAATTGCTTTTTGCTCTTAAGGGACATAAAAACACTTGCATGTTGATTAGATCCAATATATCGGATATCAGGACTTTGTATATCGTATCGTATCGAAATTGTGCTAGCAATACACAGCCCTACTACGTAGCTGCTACGATCTTGAATGCAGCCCTGGTTTAATGAACTATCTTAATAATGTAACTAAACCGTCTTACCTTATTTTCTGTACATGACTTGTTTGAAGAATTCTGACAGACATCATAAAAATTTTGTTGCCCTGTAAAGTCCTGAAACGTGTCTTGAAGTTGCTGTTTGGAGATCTTTGAACTGTTGCCATAGATACTGATGATCTGGTTGACATAACTGATGGTTTGGTTGGACACGCATAATTCTTTGGTCAGTCCGGCAGAAATCCACAGCAGGGTCAGGACTACGGAGTACAGCTGGTGTTCCCTCATCACAAACAACCTGAAATCTGTTGATAGAAAAATCACACTTTTAAAAGAGGCAATACACAGGCACAGTCAATCATAAGACAGACACAAACACTGGCCTAGTTCGATCATCAACTATAGTAACTATAGATGAACCATAGTACGATCGAACTGTCTTTGTGCAAAACGGAAGAGGTGTCACGTACTGCGCATGTCTGGTCTACCACACAGCTACCTACGTTTACGAAATGTTGAACTTTAGTAACCAGACATGCGCACTGAAGCTCCGGAAGCAATTAAGCCACACATGCGCAATTGATGGTTAGGAAGTTAACTAAACATCTACTATGGTTGATGATCGAACTAGGCCACTGTAAAATCACAACATTTTCACTGGGGATTTAATTTTGTTATTTTCGTGAGTTACATTAAAATCAACAAAAATATCTCCTTGACGAATTTTTGCACTGAAAATGAATATATATAAATGAATCAAAAATCAACGAACATTAATGTCAACAAATTCATTATTAGTATAATTGCCAGTAGATTCAAAACAACGAAATTTTAAACCAACGAAAATAAATGATTTTACAGTAGTCAATATACAGACACAATCAGTTGATAGACACAACAGGTGGCAGACAGATTGTGACTAAGTATAAAATGGATGGGTTTAGTCAGTCAATCAGATAAACAAATTCAGACGTGACAAACACAATCAGTTGATACTGACTGGCACAGCAAGTCAACAGACGGCCCTTTAACCATATTTGAGAGACTGCAAGTGACAATCAGAGTGTGGTGACATGAACTGCCAGCGACGTGCAACACTGACAACATCAAGAACATTTTACGATTCTAATTAAGACACGTCAATATCTTATCAGTACAAAATAACAGCTTGTTTATGATGAATTCGAAAAATTCTGAATGACAAATTGCTCAAACATTATCGTTACCCTTTAGTTAACCAAACATGATTACTGGTGATACATATTGAGGCTTCAGACCTTTCAGTTCATGGAGATTTTTATATATGTCAGTAAAACTTTTGATTTCGCTCGTTTTGTTCTCTAAATTAATGCTTTTATTTAGTTTGTACACTCTTTAGCTTCCCATCTTAACTCAGGAGCTATAAATATGAAGTTCGAAAGTCTGAGAATTTGAATGTTGGAGGTTGATAAGGAAAAACTGCATTGAATGGACGGACAGGTAGAAAGGCACATGTTCTAACCTTTCGTATCACTAAATAACAGGGTACCAATAAATTGCAGTGGTTCGTTACACACACATCATACTATTGAAATAACAACAGGGCTTAAAACATGTATACATTAAAGGGCCATGGACACGTTTTGAACTAAAAATGTTCAAATTTTAGATTGCAAATTTTAATGTTTACAATGCTTGACTAAGGTATTTCGACTAATGGTTTAGGAAAAATTATAACGTCATCTGTTGACTTCCAAGTGAGATACAGCACTTTAAATTCTCTTTTATGTAAACAAGACCCGAGCCATGATTTTGCTTAAACATTCCATTTAGAGCCGTTTTGGGTTTTTTCAAATTAGAAGTTTATTCTAAACACAATTAAACAGTGTCTAGTGTTTCTCACATCTCATATTGTCTTAATCATGATATTTTCTACGAAGCAATCTTTATGTTAACATAAACAAGACTTGAGCCTTGTTTACATGGCGAAAAATTTGTGAGCGCTACCCCTGCGAAATGATATTCATGACTTTAAGAATTTTTATGTTTGTTCATAAATAGTTCATGAATGATCATAAAGGATTCTTGACATTCATAAAAGTGGTTCATGAATAAATATTCATGAACATATTCAACTCATAGTAATATTAGTTCATGAATAAATGATATTTTTAACTTTATATTGAAGTAAATTCTCTGAATTATTATCTTAGCTTGTAACTCAACAAATAACTTTCAAATTTTTGCTGACCACTAGAAATAACATGATTAAGCATTTTAAACATCAAAATTGGCAATCTAAAATTTGAACATTTTAAGTTCAAAACGTGTCCATGTCCCTTTAATATACACAGATAGCCAATGTTAAAGTTTTAAAATGTAGGTCAAAGTTCAAGGTCAAACATTTTGGTACCAGATAAAAGGGCCTGTCATAAGGAATATATAATCAAAGCCCCATCTCTTGCCATTCAAAAGTTATGGCCAATGTCAAAAGTTTTTGTGAACAAATAGACAAACCAAAAACTATTTACCCCCCAAATCGAAGATTCCGGGGGCATAAAAATACACCACACTTCATGATGATCGACATGTTTAGAACTACTGGAGGGACGTAAGATGGTGCCAACTTCAGTACAGACTGTACAACTTAATTAGCATTCATTTAACAATAACACAAACTGTTGATTTCATATATCACAATTCATACCAGCCTCTAAGTTATCATTATGACCCTTGAAGAAGGTGACAAATTAAAACTTCTTTTATGGCCAGTAATGGAAAATACCAAGTTTAGTAACATGGTATAGAGATGAAATATATTACAACAAAGGACGCTAAAGTGAGCGGAAAACTTCACGCTGATCTCCCGTCTGGTGAGGCGAGATGGAATTCGGCATCAGAAACGTGTACGTATTTAGTGATTTAATGAACAGATGTGACTTCTAAATATAGAATTCATTTGACCATTTAACAACAATTGTATAAATCACCGAGGCATAAAAAGAACAAAGCTACAGACACATCTGCTGCAGTTCTCCACTGTAAACAAGAGCGATGCCAATTAATGTAGCAGCGCACTCCAATGTAGCATCAGACGCCAATGTAGCATCGTACGCCCATCATTATCATTGGAACATCGTACCCCCATCATAATTATTTCAGAGAAGTCAGAATGTAGATATACAGATTAAGGCAATATTATTCTAATCCATGCCCTCAGTGAAAAGTTATGGCCCGGAAAATGTTAAGGTCACCATACACATAGTGGTTTTGACATTTGACCTTGACTCAAGGTCATGACACTACCTTTGATCCAGACCAACAATTCTATGAAATATTATTCGAATCCATTCACTAAGTTAAAAGTTATGGCCCAGACAATGTTAAAACCATTAATAAATTATATGTGCATTGTGACCTTCACCTTTGACCCAATAACCTTGTCTCAATTCCATGACACACCCTTTAGTCCAGACCAACCATTCTGTGAAATATTGTATTCAAATCGGATGATCCATGAACTACACTATGTTAAAAACACTATCTGCAGTGTGACCTAGCTTCACCTTTGACCAATAACCTTGTCTTAAGGTCATGACACACCCTTTGGTTAAGGCCAACAATTGTGAAATATTTATTCCAATCCATGCTTTCAGTGAAAAGTTATGGCCCATACAATTTTACAATCACTATGAGTAGTGCGACTTTGACCAGTGACCATGGTTCAAGGTCATGACACTTCCATGGCAACAATTCTGTGAAATATCATTCCAATCCATGCACTGACAGAAAAGTTACGGTCCTGAGACAAAAAACTATATGAGCATTGTGATTGATTGATTGTGTATTTTTCACTCATGGAGACGTCACTACAGCAGGTGAAGGGCTGCAAATTTAGGCCTATGTTCGGCACTCATATGGCCTTTGAGCAGGGAGGGATCTTTATCGTGCAACACCTGCTGTGACACGGGACCTCAGTTTTAGTGGTCTTATCCGAAAAACCGCCCCATTTAGTCGCCTCTTATGAAAAGCAAGGGGTATTGAGGACCTAATCAACCTGAGTCCCCACGGGGTACCATATGTGCATTGTGACCTTGACTTTTGACCCATAACCTAAAGTCTCAGGTCATGGCACACCCTTTGGTCCAGGTCCACAATTCTGTGAAATATCATTCCAATCCATGCACTCAGTCAAAGTCAGTGACACATTATGGCCTGGAAAACGTTAAAACCATAGGTGCATTAATTGTGATCTTGCCCTTTGATTAATAACCTTGGCTGAGTTGGCTCAAGGTTATAAAATTTCCTTGGAGTCCAGGGCAACAATTCAGTGAAGTTTTGTTCAAATCTAACAAGAGGATCAGAAGATAATATGGCCCATACAAACTATTTCGGATGAACGTCGGACAACGCAATAACATACTACGTGGGTGTATGTGACTGTATTCACCAGATTTGATGGGAAAGCGAAAGTTCATGTTGTACCTGGCTGAAATTAACTCAGACATACATAATCATACACAGCTTCACTATTTATTTCTATTCATTATTCAAGCAGTGCCCCCTTTTGAATACATGAGTTTACCCATGATGCATTATTAACGCTACCTTTAGATTCAGCAATTCTGTCAACATGAAAATTCATTACACCACTAGGAGGTCTGCTGACAGAGCAAATACAAGGAGGAACACTGCATTTTATATACACCAAACTAAACATTGTCAAAAAAGACACACACACATCCTCCCTCAATTCTACATGCAAGCTGTAGGCTGTAATAATCTATAAATTCTTGATGGCTTTTGTTTTAAACATACCTACAATACGGTATGTGGCTGCTTCTACTATACATGCCCTAAAAATATCATTTTTATCATTACAGTTCAAGTACCGCTCTGTTCAGGGACCAGTCTGCAATACAAGTATATATCATTAAGCTATGACAAGAACACTGCTGGAAGCTAAAACATCTTATATGATGAGAAAATATACCTATTTTTCTTCTTTGAAGTACCTCATGCTAAACTGCAGAATATATTATAGAGTTCTCCCAAAGAGGTACAATCAATAGCTATATCTGGTATTAAATATTTAGCAACAAATTTCTTTTCATAATCAGACCATATTGGACCAAATTATTTTTTATCTTGAGATCAGTGCAACAATTACAAATTCAAAATGCATTTCGATCCTAAAATTATGTACAACCATGCAGCCCCTGATTTCTTAATTAAGCCACAAATACCTAACATCAGATTTCAACTTCCAAAATCCACATGGATATTTTTCATCAACTCATAATGCCACATTCTGGAGTATACTCTACTCCTTCCTCTGTTTGTTCGTTTCAATTTTTCAAAGTTTGATAAATTAATCAATATTCATTAAAAAGAAGTACCTAACCTTTCAGTTGAAGTAGAGGGTTGTTTATAAATTAGATCAGATTTTTAAAGTCATAAATAAATAAAAGTATTTTGTTTGGAATATAAATGTTGAAACCTAATAATTTTTTCCCCTACTCATTTAACCTTAAAGGTATACATATCATATGAAACAAAAAAGGTTAAGCAGTACCAATATAATTTAATATTTTTTAAATGGCATCTCAGTGACGTAAAAATGAAATTTTAGAATAAGATAACATGTAATCATTATTGATATAATGATGAATTAAATTTCAGATACATATAAATACAAAACATGCCTTTTTTTGAATCAGTGCACAACGGTTAACCTTTTTTTTCATTTTCTTTTTTTTTTTTTTACAAAAGGGCTTGAATGTCTTGCAAACTAAGCTCTAAGTAATGCAAATATAGCCTATTTTGGGTGTTCAAGATGGTATTTTGCAACACAGCAAAAAATATTTTACTGTAAAATCACAAATTTTCGTTGGAGATTTAGTTTAATTATTTTCATAGGCATCTAAAAACAATGAAAATAAATCATGGGCATATCAAAACAATGAAAATATATCAACAACAAATTTTGGCACTTGAAATGAATACATATAAATGAATTGTAAATCAATGAAAATTAATGTTGATAAATTCAAATTGTTTTCAAATTCTAAGAATTTAACTACACCTGTGCCACTTCCATCAATTTTAAATGTATCGATTTATTGGGAATTCTGTCACCAAGAGTGAAATGTACTGTGAACTTTACGTACCGGTCTGAGAAAATTTTAACCAGTCAATTCCTTTAGACTGGTAAATCTCAAGAACACTGGTGACCCTGATCTAGTTACACCTTTCGTCATGCAGCATAGGGACACATGCTGTGGTGATATGAACAAATTATTATATGAGCGACATCAACTGAATAAAGGGGTAAATATGTGATAACTTGTATGAAGTTTGTCAAACTAATTATATATTTAGTAAAATGAGAAAACCAATAATGACGCTGGAATATCTATGACGTCAACAAGGGGTAGATAATCCTTAATTAAGACGTCAACAGAAATTACTTTTTCACCTGTACACCTCATTCTAAATTAATATACAACTAGGTCACTGCAATGTCAAGACCGACTATGCCTTACTGGCATTGACACCAACAATTTAAATAAGATGCAAGAAATCTTATGTGCATTTGCTTGAAGATTGTGACAATGTTTCTATATGGATGTACTACGTACACCAATTAACATAATTATATTGACTTCTTAATAAATCTCTTTCACTGCACAAAATACCATCTGAACATAACATTCTTTGAAATGACATTTAAAAACTGGTGATAGAGTCATCTGTTTCAATAAATTGGCATTGTATAAATTTGAACGCCCCCCCCCCCCACCCCCCATCGTTTCGTCCCCTGTGCTCGTATGCTGATTTTAATTGGAAGACCTTCCCTGTCATGAAAAGTAAATAAACACTTCACACATTAACAAACATCTCTTTTAGGCATTCCCCACAAAAGCTATATTTTCCTTCCGCTTGCGTTAAATCACACTTAAAATCAATGAAACTGTTATCAAGTAAACAAAATTCTAACACGAGTAAGTAAACAAAATTCTAACACGAGTAGGCTGGAGGGGGAAAAATACTCACTGACTGGAACTTGTTACATGTATTAATTATGATATTGTATTAATTATGATATTATACACATATTCAATAAACACAGTGCACACTCATTTTTGCAGGGTAACCCGAATTACCGAAATGAGGGTACAACTTGCGAAACAAATACCATTTATGTGCAGGTGCTCTTAGGAATGAACTCCTATTATGTGAAACGTAGATGTAAGCCGGGCAGCGCCATTAGGATATTCTACGTTCTCCATCTAGATTGACGTGCTCACTTTACACTTGGCCGTTAAGACTATTAATCGATTTATACGTATCGTTGTAATTTTAGAAGTTACTGATTTCACAAGAGGAGAGCACTATGAACTTATTTCCTGTTGACCTTGAATAACAAACGTCAATGAGACCCAAGGCACTAATAGAGATCAATCTTTTAACTATATTAAACATCTCATCTAACAATACTATGGAATTTGTGACACATATCAATTAACAACATAAGAGACAAACTATAAATTGTAATTATAATGCTCTACCTTACTCAGTTCCACAAGCTGTCTTCCCCTCATTCCAAGCCACCTGTATCGGAGAATCTTGTCAGGCGACTCAGAGCTTAGCTAGGCCAATGCTAAGAAGTTGAAACGACCTCGAGACGGTCTAATGGATACACGACGCACCTGCTCTCAATTGGGTCTCAAAAACTGCTCAATAGGTAAATCTTCAACCCTTTGTTTTCTGGTGCGCAGCGAGAAAAGGTGTCCCTCAAGTCTACAAGCGCCAAAGAGCTTGGAATTATCATGAAATACCTACTACATCGCATAGAGATTCTAGCGTTATCTCAATCTTTACTCACTTGGGTCCTGCTTTCCGTGTATAAGTGGTATACATTCTCTAAGCTAGGGACGGACGTAACTTTAAATAATTTTATAGGGCGCCTCCAGAGCCAACTCAAATAATATATACATTGTATAAGCTAAAGGCTCAACGTCTCTAATGAGCTCCAAAGTGAATCAATACAATACGTGCCAATTGAAAATTTTAATGTGACATGGCAATAAGAATTTTACAGTGCACAACTATATCTAGTCTTCTAAAATCACTGGTAGTGTCCTTTGTTACCGTAACGATTACCTGCGGATTCCTGCCCCCCAATCCGCAGACCAACCGGTTAAGATTTTATTATTGTCATTCGCTTATGGATAAGCCAATTCCCTTCTAATACACAGCACTTCCCTTTCTCCCTTGCAGACTAATATTCCTTCCCATCTCTTGCGGATCGAACGTGTAAGCGCATAAAAATTTTTTGCTTTTGTTTGACAGCGATCACATTTACCAAAAAACTTTGGCATGATTAGAATTGTGGGCAAATCATATCACTGTACTTGCAGTAATTACTGATAGAGTCTGCAGCATTTAGTCATTAAGAAACTTTTGACCGCTGCCAACGGAAACCAAAAGTATTTAAAGTGTAAACCCGCCACATATGCTCGCAGGAGCCCGATCTATGAAACCCGAAACCGTCGCGTTCAGCGCCTCAGCATAAACGTTTCCTTCCACCACACACCCATCCCTGGAAGGATTAGCCTGCTCGTTTCAAAACAGTGACCCTACAGTTGGATACCCAGTCCATAAGGGCGAAAGCGACGACTGATGAATGGATATTCCGAACTCTTCATTTAAGCGAATCTGTATGGCTTTCCAGGTGGGTTCCCGCACGCGCCCTGGTGACTTTGGTGTCTTTCGGGTGCGTTGGTCTAATCTTTGTAGAGTTGTGGAATGAGACTCACCTATTGTCTTCGCCTGCTCTAACTCATGCAATTATCATGGTTATACTCATAATTTATACCAGCTTGTGGAGGGTTTATTATCATCACAACTGATTTATCTGTTCATGGTCACGACTACATTCCCCTCTTTTGCTTAGGCAAATTCCCCCCACAAAAAGTCCTAGGTCTTCTTTTAAACAAATTCCTCTTCCCCGCTCTGCGTCTCAATCATAATTATACTCGATCGTTAAAATCAATGAAAACTACCTCGTTTGATTAATGTTTTACATCTTCTGGGCAACCAATATTTTTGTTATCTAATGATGTATCTTTTAAGCACGAGTTCTTGTTATGAATGAAAGCTGAAAAATCTGTTTACAACGTATATTTTTCAAGTTTAAAAAAAACGCTAGGAGCGTGGAATGGGGAGAGAAATACTCACCCGAGTGTAGTGGCCAACTATTTGCAGTTAAACTATTAGAAATTAAAATAATGCTATTTGTTTAACTCCGTCGTAAGATCTTCATGATAATGCATGGACAGAATCTAACTTTCCCAGACCAATAACACGGACCATACAAAACCCTCACATTGTATTATTTCGGAATTTCTGAACGAACGGTAACAACGACAAAAGAGGTCTATCTATGTAAACGACCTGCTGCCAATCACCGCCTCATTTTTTGCACGAGGTTAGCTTTTCTTCTTCTTGCGAACTCCTCACCACACTGTATCAAGAGACCACAAGGGTGATATCTGCTGAGTAATAAAAGGAAGCAAGTCTTGTTATAACACACCTCTAAATCCCCAAAAACCCAAAACCACTGAGCGATGACCAGATCTACACAAAAGCTTCCGTTTAGATGATTTGCGGGTGGGACATAAACTCGCCGACACAGCAGTGACTCGGGGAAACTCTATCACATATTGTTCGCCCTACATATTAATTCTAGTGTCACGGTGCTACTCGACTAGCCTTGTCAACCTAGATATCATGTTTCGGACACACACATTATGACTAATTGTTACTGTGAAAAAAGCCAAAAGTAAATCTCGTCTATTGTGAAGAGGCTTTTTCAGGTTTGGAATTGGAAAGTTGGTTGTGCTCACCTGATGACAATTATATTAGCTTCATTCTGATTTTTTTTGATATTCTTCCTAGAATATTGAAATGAAATTAAAAGCAAGTAAATCTGTATAGTACACTAAGTGGCTAAGTCAAAACCTTTACAATAACCAGCCTTGGAATTTTGCTCGTGGTTGTGTGGGCGGGTTAACTTTGGTACCATATTACTAAACAATTCAGAATCGTTAAACACAACGCGCTTGCGTAGGTAGGAAAATCCACTAGAATGTTGACATCGATGTGCAACATTCGGTAAGAAATTGTATTCAAAGGGCTACATATGGCTGAGTGATGTGGTCAATATTGACATTCTTGTGTTAATCACTGTACTTAATTTTGAAGCCAATGCCAAAAAATTTTAGACAAAAAGTAACACCAATTCATAAGCACAGTTGTAAACATAAAGCGCGAGATCTGGTTTATATTTATTTTATGAAGTGATATGAACATGTACAGACGGCCGACACCAGCTATGTATTCAATCTCTCATTAACAAAGATAACATAGTGTTCTTAATCTAGTAGTGTGATAATCAGAAGAGGTCAAAGTTTGTTTAGGTGGCAGGCGCTGTCTAAGACACCTAACAGGTCTAACTGACTTGACCGAGCCCCAAGAACATTTTAAAAGATATAGGAACTTTAACGGTTGACGGACAAGACCCGTGAACGGTGACTCAGTACTATTCAAACAGAAGCTGACGCCAGGAGCGCCGATCAGTTGTATAAGAAAATGAACCCTTTTTAATAATGTCGCTATTTGGCGAGCGAAAATACAATAATGTGAGCAGAGGAAGAGAAAAAGATCCAATGCAGAGGACATTAATACAACGAAAAGTTGATGTAACAAACAGAAAATATAGATTTCGCATTAATTGTTAACTTGCAAATGAGTTGCGCTACATTTATCATCTTTAAAATAATAATCAAGACAAGAAATGGAAATAAGGATAAAGACAACAAGTAAATATCCTCAATTGGGGGTTTGTAGAAATGCTCTAAAGAAAGTAAAAATTCGAGCACCGGTTACCGTGGGGTGGATTCCGGGGCCATTTGGCATTTTAGTTGCATCTTTTTCCGTAAATTTAAGACGCTACTGTGTGCTCATTGATTTCTTAATTCCTTTGTGCTTTTTGCAAAGTATGTTCGCTAGAATTATCATGTTACAGATTTCTAACTCTTCTTAAATTTATCATTAACGGGGCTATTCTCTTATATGGATTTATTAACCTGTTTCCCTAAGAAAGAAGTCACCGTTAAGCAACTAACAATAGTGGGTTTGGCTTAGGCTATGGGAACTATTTTTAGGATTTAATTGCATTTTGGAGAGTAAAATCATTATCACAGTATTCCATTCATATCACTTAAGTTTTACGTTAATTTCGATGGAAGAATCGGTCGTCTTTTTCCCGTTGTGTATCTAATGAGAAGTGTCGGAAATGGTTTTGTGAATAGTGAACCATTTCGATTTGTTTTTGCTTTTGGTTTTTTTTGTAGTTGTTGGGGGTGTGCGTTCTTTGTTATTTTGGTCTGAATCTGGGTTTAGAGATGGTGTTTTTTTTTTTGATTCAAAATTTCATTTGCCGATGTTCAATTACAGAATGATGGCTTTTTACTTTTTACTTCTAAAATAAATTATTTTGTTTGTACTTTCTATGTTTATTGTTGTTGTTTACCACCTTTAAGAAACAGTACATGCTACCTGTTTAAGATATTTCTGAAGCGTTGATTTTTATACAATTTATCTATGAACAGTGTTTACAATTATCGCAATAATTCGCAATTTGCATATGTACATATAGGCATGCTTAGTTCAACTTTTTTATGTGTTAAATCTATCATTGTATTGGAACTTTAATGTAGAATGCATGTATTTAAGATATGAAATAAAAATAATTATTATTTGAGTTTATTTCGGTTTTTGTTTTGCCATTTTATTGTATTTTATTTATTTTTGTATGGTGCTCTTTAGTAGCAGAAAGAAAATATGACATACGGTATATATGAGATTAATAAGGCGAGCGAGGTCGAACTCAATGTTGACTTTCATCTTGTATAAATTTTGATTGTTGACAAGATTTCTGAAATAGAGGTAAGCCATTCATAACATGAAATGAAAAGTAAAAAACATTAAAAAGATTTTGCGAAAAAGCACTGATAAAATAAATATATGTATAATTTACAATACTGCAAGCTATAGGGGTAGCGTCGCTCATTTTTTACTTTTTTTTTACCATTTTTTTTTTTTTCATTTTCTTTTCTAATATTGATTAAAGACGATAAATGAATGATGGGCATATTTTATCAACTTTAAAATGAGCTAATAATAATTAAAAGTCATATTACGGGTAATTGTGTAGGAGATTAAATTCTTATGGTTTACAATTTTAGACTATATTTTATTGAAATACATAGGTATATATATAAAAAAATTCTCTATACTGGGATTTACTTGTACAATTCATTTGGACTCAAAAAATATTAACAAAGGATGACCCACACTATCCCTTTAATACATCTAGTGCATTACATTAGATTCCACCCGTGCGTTTAAGCATAGCAAAGCTGTGCAAAGGGAAATAACTCAAAATAGAAATATCAAATAATCGGTTTTATGGCCACAACTTCTTTCAACACCATTAAGCAATATTTTGTAAAATTTGGTATGTGAGTAGATGACACTAATATAGGGACATATGTTGGCATCATTTCGGGGTAGGTTTTTAGGTATCATTTACGGTAAATTTATAGCTCTCATGTTCGCGTAAATGCACCT
>CAJDSM010112639.1:0-16634 GCA_903981925.1 Ostrea lurida
TAAGACAAATGACTCATGGTGGATATGACCGATCAATAGGGGGAGTTTACTTCTGTAAGGTTCCTGGTTCTGTTGTCCGTGTTTGCCAACTTGTTTGTATTAAGGAAATCTCTGTTTTATTGGATCATCTTAGAATACATGTATGATGTTGCTGATGTCTGAATGAAGTATAATTCATCAACTTAACTTCATGGAAAGGTATAGTTAAAACAAACTTATTAGTGAATTGAATGTAGCCATGATAAAGCTGCTCATATAGAAAATCTGGCCCTCAATTCTTAAATGACTGAAACCCCCAACTTGGGCGAATTGACACCACTCAGTCAGAACATTTTCATAATTGTCTACGCTATGACTAATTTACGCTCATGCTTTGCATTCCGACATGGAAAAAATGCAAGGTACTAGTTATTTGAAGCTAAGCTTACACAATAACAGATAAAGAAGAGTCCAATTGATACTAAAATTAAATATTTATCATATTGTTAATTTTCATATTCAGTAAGATTTTTTTTTAAAGTCTGGCCTAGCCAAGGTTATGACGAAAATAAGCCCTTATCATGAGCATACGATACAGGAAGTCCACAATATCGTACGCCGTCTGCACATTTCTATGACCCCCCCCCCTTTCCAGGGTTGATTCACCCTAATATACATTTCCTATTTTAAACACATAATAAGCCATTCGTCATTCAGATTCAGAAATCATTTAGAAGTACTGAAAAGCCCTTTTTCATCCTACCGATACTACATCAGATCCGCATTCTCTCGTGGTGGTGGTGTGGTGGGCGGGAGGTACCTTATATCCTTCACACCGGCCTTAAAAATAGGTACTATGCTTTCTTATCATTGTTCACCTCACCAAGATCTCTACAAAATGCTATAAATTTAATTAATAACACATTTCATCACGCTGAAATGAAGAAAGGCGTAAAATTAGCGTTTGATTCTGATTGCTTACATTAGTACCTGCATGTTTACCTCGTTTTTTTCGCCCAACTCAGAGAGATGTGCGACCAGGACATCTTTAAATGTTCACCGTAAACCAAATGATGACCATACAAACACGAAAAAATTAGTTAGTGTTTGCTTCTGAATCCAAATAAGTGATTTCATAGTCTACTACTATGCCTGAGAAAGGGTCCATTGCTCCAGGAGTCCAATCACCGCAATGAGGGGTCGCGCGCAAACTGTGTCAGCCCTAGAAAAAGGAGAAGAGAAATAACTCAGGATACATTCATAGCCACCAATGTATATTCCACATCATGAAATGATACTTGCTAAGATAGCATTAATACTTGATTTGCAGTTTTAAAGTATGTAGCCCGATTTTAGAATGAAACATTTGTCACATCAGAGTGACTTGCTCTACTAGCATGAAAATGTAAGCCGTATTTATTGTAAGTACTCATATCATTTTAGGCTAAGCATTCGGACAGAGTCCTGTTGAGTTATAATAGTACTATGATGACTGAGCAGTTAAGTAGGCGTTTCATGGGCTAGGCATGTAAACAATCTTCTATTATTTTGCACTAGTAATGCTGAACTCATATAGAAATATGAAGAGGATAAAACGAAAGTGTACTATTGGAACACATTAGGTTTGTAATTATTTCTATTTGTAGATACATAAGTAATATAACATATATCCTAGTAAGTAAGTGACTAGTTCTTTGACCAACAGAAATAAAAAGAAATTACAATGCCAAAACAATACAAGTGATTAGTATAGGACATGATTATTCATGTAAGTTGTATGTAGCTTTTGAGTTATATTTTTTTATATGTAGGACAGTCCCTGTAATCTAATGTTATTTTCAAACTGCTCATGATTTTCTGTATGTTCGAGCAATTTTGATAAATGACTGGTAAATAACACAATTTTGAAATACTTTTTCTTCATTAGCAAAAATAACAAGCATTACTTTGGTTAGAAATAACTTCATTCATCATATTATAGCTATGTCATTGTATGGGTTTTTAGCTTGCCATGGGTTGAACTGAGCATTGTGGTATTATATTTTTTTTGTTCTTGTCTGACCCACAATGTAAGACAAAAATAAAAACCATAACACTTACAGTTCTGCCAGTACGTGCTCTATAGGAACTGAGACAATCTGGCTAAAAAATGTACTCTGTCCTTGTTATTCAGGCATGTACCAACAATGCTGTTAAAGAATAGAGTGAATCATCTTCGCTTAAATACAGCTAGGACTCATCACTTTCACAAGCAGCACGCCTTCTCGAATGGCTTATGACACACGGTACTTTTCTGTCATCTACACATGAAATAGCAAGACTCATATGAATGAAGATGCATATAATGTAATTAATAAAATATATTGTAGCATAAATATAAATCGTATACGGCACCATATATTTATAGTATACATTATTATTCAATCAAAGATTTCCCAAGCCTGCCAAAAATGCTTCTTGCGCTCTTTGATGGACTTTGCGCAAGATCTTTCTTAGTTTTAACTTGTATAATTTTGACCTTATTCTTTTAACACGCAAAACATGCCTGTTTGTTTAATGGTTGAGAGCTGCAGTCTTACAAAGATGTAGTATTCTTAGATTATGATGAATAGATCGACAAAAGAAAACCTAAGAACCAGTATATACCAATAAGGAAAGCAATACCGAAAAACGGTACAGACAATCGAAAGAAGGACAACCAACAACCCTCTCAAAGATATGGTACCGAAAATTGCATTGAGTCCGTTGCCTGGTATAACAAGTAAGCACCCTGAATAATTGGCTCCCAAGAGTTATAACTGCGTATTTTGGCCCTTTTCGAGAAAATACACAAATTAATGTTACTCAATGAATCGTGAGCACATTTTGATGTAGTATAACCCTTAAATTATGTTCAACTAAAATACATAATGAAAACATTCATGAACTTAAAATTGGATTGCCTATTTTTTTGGATAGTTTGAAAAATCAATGTTTTGCATTTTGACAATTTTTTTTTTTTTAACAAACAAAAAAACACTCAATTTAGACCCAATTTTATACGTCAGATTTGCAAGAAAAATGCACCCACTACAGGTATGGAGGAGGATTAATGCATAAGTAAATTCCTACCTTATGTGTTAAAATATAAAAAATCAATGATGTGTCCATTTGCCACTATATGATGTGAGCAAACACTGCTAATCAGTACCAAGAATACATGCTCAATCTGCCTCTAATGCATCATCTCTGGGATTTCCTGCCTGATGTCGATTTGAAGCTGCTAAAATTCCCGTAGCTGGCCAGTCCACTCCATCGGGCTCAGTATTGAATACGGTCATTCTTAAAATCGTATGAGTCCTGTCGCTAAGCCTTCAGCCATTAAATTAACAACTTACTGATGACAAGCATTATTACAAAAGATGGTACGTAGTACATGTGTACTTCGTCTCGGCAAAACTGCCACACTGTCGTCCACTAAATTGCATGCATCCACTGTAAAAAATATTTTGTTTCAAAATTATCGTTTTTCTGCCATAAATAGGTAATATGAAACAATAGAAATCATAAATCTAAATATTATACGCAATAAAAAAAAATCAAACTACTTAAATATTGTCGTTTACGATCTCATGAATATAAATATATCAAACTTATCCCAAGTTAATTAATAATAGAAACGTCGCTCAACCACAATCATAATGCCAATACCAATTTTTTCTGTTTTTAAGTCATTTTATCATCAAATATAATACCGTAATCATTAATTTTGTCATAAGATGTAATGTTTTAATTCTATGTTTCTCAAAATAATTTCAGTTCTATGCCACATCCTATATTTTGCCTAAGTTGTCATGACATCAGTTGCAAACACTTGAACAGCCATCCCATGCAAGTCAGTGCGCAATGATGCCTATCATATAACCCGAACATCATTGATTTCAATTTGTACATGGGCCTCATGAACACACCAAATATAAATTACGAACTAATACTAATTTATTGGCAATCAAACCAATATTTTAAGTTTCACCTGATTAAAGAACAAATTCATAAAATGGATTTTTTTTTTTTTATTTATTTATAAAAAAAAAAAATTAAAATTTAAAAAAAAACCTCCTTTTATTAAACATTGCCATATTAGCCGTAACATGTTACCCTAAACTTATATGTCAGCTTCATATAAGTATTTCGGTTACCCATGGTAATAATTAAAAGCATACAAGGCCAGCCTTTCTGCCCACTAGTGCGTGGCCTCCTTTTTTCATATGTAATTCTTCTCTGAGTATACGAAAGAGATCTGGGCACAGCAGCTAGACGTAAGTTCTTCTTTCATTTGATGTTTTTCAAGCGTCACAAGGAATTAAACGTTCACCTAATCCCACTAACGAACAATCTGTAATTAATAGGAGTCAAAAATTTTTATCAGAACCGACAAACAGGTGGCATAGACCTATCTTATATAATATTGCACGGTTAATAAATTTATTGATATTGGCATGTGAGAGTCCGTGCACGCATTAATTTATGGATTCTTTCATGAATTACAAATTTAGTCTCCTGTACGCCCTAGAATGCAAAGAGGGAATCTATCGTTGAAAATAAGAACATAATTTCAAAAAGCCAAAATTATAATTCTCAATTTTTACTTATATGCTACTCTTACGAGATATTTTAGGTTGTCTGTTTTGATTTAGGCCGATGTCGATCGTAAGAGTAAATTTCATCTATTCAGGTATTGTTATAGAGTAAAGTACAGTAGAAAGAGATTGCTATTAATTCTACTAACAAAATTAACTAATTCTAAAAAGCAAGATATTCGCACACAATAGAACCTCACGATTTTCTCTCCGTTACACTGTATTCAATTGAAACAATAATTCATGCTACTAACGAATAAATTTAGATGGTTCACACCTCTAATAATGCGAGAAAAGTATTATTTTATTGAAAATGTCTTAAATGCATTAACTCAAAGAAATGCCGAATTTCTGCTGTTTTGAAATGTCTAAAATCCCCGGTAGGCGCGTATCTATAGCGGCTGTTCGCGTACAATAATTTGGGATTTCTCAATACACTATACAAAACAACGTAACAATAAATATAAAGTAGAGAAAAAATCTATTGAATGCTAGGATCTTGATATGGCTTTTATTTCATATATGTGATGCTTATTCTGGCTATAATGATTGCTCATTGCCTTGTATCACTGCTGCTTAAGTCCATAACAAATATTTCCTTTTATCTATTTACTTTATGTATTAAAACACATAACCTCCAATGACAAAAGAGTGTATTTTCGTTTTAATTTAACTCTATTTTTCTCATTAGTCGATTCATAACGTGAGTATAAACAGTGTCGAGGGACGAATATTCAGCGGTAGTAGTATTTTTAAGTGAGAGGGGAGCTTGATGGCTAAAGTTTTGGGGTGGGCGAATGGTATTTTTGATTCTACAGTGACAATGAGAATGCGAAATAAGTGTAGAAACACAAAACATGCATATCTGCGCCCCCCAAGATTTTTTTACATGCTTGTTTTCAGCCTAAAGTGTTTCTTAAAGAGAGATGATCGCTAACTGATTATAATCTTTAGCAATTCTTAAATCACTCGAGACTTCAAAAAATTAAGTAACATTGCACTACTCTAGTCAGATATATTTCGAATTTCTTGGCTTTAAACAAAAGCATAAGGAATAAACAATGTATATATGATCATCTTATTCTATAATCAGTTGGCATCAGGCGTGGGTTTCCTACACTGTTAAATTATCCATCACCTAACATGATATATTTCAAAAGCAAACATAAAAGTCTTCTTCACAATACAGATATAAAAAAGATTTAATACTTGTAATCCGAAAATAAATAATGACCTTTTTGCAATCATATATGCGAAAAAAAACTCGAAATGAATAGTGAATTTCATCAGACAAAGAGGTTATATAAAATTAATCTCATTCAATAAAATCAGCATCAAAATTGTAGAGGCGTCTATATATTTTATCTTCATTGGAAAATGGATAGAAATATGAGATGAAATTCTTTAAATTTTAACTAGCATCCGAGAATAATAACAGTTTTCAGTCTAATGATATTCAAAAAGAGCACCTTTAAAAGACAATAAGGTCTACTACTATGTAAAAATAGAAAAGAATTTCGGTCAAATTTCTATATAAATATGGGCCAAAAATAGATTTTCATTGCACAGGAATTTCGGTTAAATTTTTAAAGAATTATACCTATCAGTTGGAAAAAATACACTCAACAAAAATTAATAGAAAATAAAATCAAAATTGAACTAAGCTATCAAGTCTCAATACTATTGCTAATAAATATAAATTTTAAAACATGACTAAAATATACGAAATAGGGCTAGTTATACAAAAAAGAGAGGGTTATATAACCGGATTGAAGTAATAGAACTCTAAAAATAATGCTTTTCAAATATAATCAATACTGTCCGCACACAAAAAAAATAGTCCCTCCAAACAGCCTTTCAAAATGCTGAATATGACAAACAAAAATCGTAATAACTGGAACAGGTCCGTATGTAAAAATATGTAAATGTTTGCACCGATGGCGTCAGTAACATGAACAAGTAAAAATACTTAGTAGATAGCGATAACACTAGTTCATGATTCTAAAGACTCAGAAACCTAACAAACCTCGCTTAAAAAACCCATTAAGCGAGCACCAGGATTCATAAAACATGCACCCAAAGTTACGGAATAAGGGTCAAATCAACAATGCAGTACCTAAAAAAGCAGAGATATCATCAATAATTTGAAACTGTAAACAGAGAAAATGTATACTGTATTTGTCAACGAGAGTGTGTTCTAGTATTATTGATGAAGTGAAATAAGGAATGTAAACGGTTAAAGACATCTCTTGCGAGCTTAAACGCCGAGCTGCTGCTAGACGAGCTCAAATCGAGATTGAGGCTTTCGCGGGGACGGTCCACAACAATAATGAAACAACACCATTTCAGACGTGGACTATAAAGTAAATCAAACATATATTCTCATGCATCAGTTGCTCGTTGCATACAATAGAATCTTAACATCGGTGCTTAACATACTGTATGACATATGAACAATCGCTTACCGACCACCCCTTGACTACTTTCCCGAGCCAAGGCTCCGGGAACACTACTTGAATCTCGTAATCTCTATTTCATACACGATTCATACGCCCAACACTCACTCTCACAGTCTCTCTAGACTATAAGCCTCTATAGGTTATCAAACAATCACAACCAACTACCAACACACCTCCACATCTTTGCCCCCCTAATTGCACCTCCTTCTGCTCCATTATGCTTATACACCTGTGAGCCGTAACTCTATGAGCATTGCCAAGACCAGCAAGATATCACTCCGTCTCCCAGCCAATGTGAGAATTGCCCCCGTAATTTTGACATTTATCATAATTCATCTATGTCAAACTAACCAGTGGTTAATCCTCAACAACAAACTCATAAAGTACGATAAAATTAGCCCATACTATTTGTTCTGCTAATGTCTACTCCACAAAGTCATTGCCCGATAGCCCACTTATCTCCTAAGTTGCCCAGCTTCTTCAGCTCCACCCAGTAGCTGACATGACATCCAAGGCAATATTTATTTATGCCTTGAAAGTAATTTCTTGATTGCCCTTAGCTTACTTATAAAAACTTAACCAATAATTCATTAAACAAGTTTAACTCCAAATAACAACACATTTATACATCGCTGTTTCTGTATTCGCTACTATATAGCTAATGCATAATTATGACCCCGAGGCTCTCCTACACGCCCATGCTTGCATGTACCTGTGCTTAGTAGCTTGACAATACGCGATATCTTATCTTTATTTGCCGCCAGTGCGTAACATTACAATCTTCATACCTCAAAATTACAGGCATCCACTCCCCCTCGGGCCATAGCTCTCCCTCATCCCTTAGAAGTATTTGGCCCCCCCAATCATCCACTACACCGCCAGTGCATCAATTTAATAACAGTTCTACCTATTCTATGCTTCTGGGCATTTTCCCCCAACATGGGCCCCACCAGGGCTTCGACTCCTTACCCATCTGGGGCCTAAGGGTCTCCCCCCTGCACGCATCACCTGAAGAGAATAATGTGTCAAAATGCCGCATCTGGTGCATAGAAATCTGCGCCACCTCAGTATGATGGTTGCGCTCCCCCTCGAACTCCATGATCCACCCTACTGATTAATCCCTTCTCAGTGCATTTTGAATCATCTATCACGCTCCACGGATAATGAATCAGGGAACAAGCATTAAAAATTTAATCGATAAAAAAATAAAAAAAAAATTCTATCGGGGAATAACTGAATATTAATTCTTTGCGCGTGAAGATACACGGTTAGGTATGCCGAATAGCGTTGATATCACGACCATAAATTTCCCCACATCCCGCCCCCTTATAGCCGAAAAACTTTTTTGTACTTACTTTGCCTACCAATACAACAATATGTTAAAATTACTGGCGCAGTCTCATAAACAGACCTTGACCTGAATGTGGTGCGACAGTAGACTTATCATGATTTTGGTGTATGTGTTCCAAAACAGGGGGGGCATGGGGCCCAGACTAATGAGATAGATTCTACTAATAGCCCTTCGTACTGAAAATGTCGGTTCTATTCCTTAAAACTATTGAGCAGCTGAATCAAACTGTAAAACCTTAAACACGATTCACTCTGTTTACCATGAAAAAAAAAAATGTATTCTGTAAACGGAAAAGTCCAGTTTTCCTACTGCAGAGTAAAAATGCAGAACATCTATTGGACGACAAGCCTGAGATATTTGATACGCGGATTTACCCCTGGTGCGAGAATAAATGGATTCAAAATGGCGTAAGCTTCCTCTTGTGCAGAGTTAAGATATATTTCATATCTACAATAATACATAATGGTGACTTCCTTTCGAAAATATGGATCAGAACATTTATCAACTATCGAGCGTTATATATCAGTCATTTCCACATATAAAATTTAAAGCTGCTAGCTTGCCCGAACACTGTATGCTCAGTATGTGCACTTAATCGGTTGAGCCAACTGGTTGCCGTTCTGATTGACTGGCAGGTATCCCCGGGTTCGAATAACCACGCATGCGTGTTTGAAGAATTTTTCATTCTTTGGAGAGAGTTTTATTATATCTTTTGTCTCAAATTTAATACTCTTCCTCTTTAATACTAGTTACTTTGGTCAATAAAAGGTGGAAACTTGGGTTGCCTATTTTGAGGGAACGAGTAAAATTTAAACCTCAAATATAAGAAAAGAATATTGCCATCATTTGATGATATAGGACCTATGTTTTTTTTTTGCATGTCCAGTTAGATATATATGATTAACCTTACAATATACTGGTACATTATGAGTTTTTCTTAAATATATTTTTTTAAAGTTTTGCCTCAAGCCATTATGGCCAAGAATCTAAACAGTTTCATCAGGAATTCTATACATATAAGATTACAAAATAAAACTCGTTGGACAAACTTTAAAAAATTCGTAAGATGAATCACGACTAAAATTTTTTTAAGTCCATATCTTCTCTAATAGATATGTATATATCTAAATAGACTTCAATATTGATTTCACTTAAATTTTTCAAAACGAAATGACCAGAAGTGTGGGTACTTCATACCATGCATAGTATCTGAGTACATACAATAGACCAGACTCACATGCAATAAATAGCTTCCCAGAGTTGATTCGAGCTTATCAATTCCACGCTTGACGCCCTATTTATCATATATATTTTGCTGCCTATTCTACTGGCTTCCAATTCGTTTGACGAAATCATTAATCTGATTATCGCTAACACTTGAAATGTTGGGAAAAGTTCAACGAGTAGTCTAGAACAATTGCTCTAATATTCGTTGTTTGAAAGAATATGCGTTGTCCAAACGTTGTGGACTTTATATGGTCTTATACCTTTCAGTGTAGGGAAACCTACATAGTAAGCATCTTGCTTTATAGTGAATAAATTAGACGTGCAAAATTGATTGTCTAAGTTTTTACTTATTTTATTCAATATGCTGGGGAAATTAATTATTTGTATTATATTGTGTTTTCTTAAGCTAAATCATTTGCATCTGTACACATTAAACACCTTATATGCAAAAAAATATTATATACATCTCATAGCCAACATATATAAGATTGTACTAAGTTTATTGTATACGAATTCAAAATAAATTAACACTTTACATAGATTAATTAAAAAGAAGAACAAAACAATTCAATATTCACGAAGAAAATCAGGATGACGTTCATTGGATCTACAACTAATGAGGGTTGTATTTGTAATTTTACCATTACCATTTATTTGGGATTTCATTGTCCAATTGTTAAATAAATTGTCAATTAATATAACACCCATTTAAAGGGAAAAACTATTCCAATCATGTTCGCAACTTTCTCTAGCAAAAAGCATGGATTTTTCAAACTCATTTAACATTCGTGGCTTCCCCAGTTAAGTTTTCGTCGAATCAATACTAAACACCAAGCCACATTTTTTTTTTTCTTGTTATACTATCTTATTTATATGTAAAATGTCTTATCTTTAACATTACATATGACTAAACTCACTAACAGTTCATTCCATCAAAAGGTAATTTCTTCAGAAACTGAATGACTCATCTACTTTGTCCTCCCTTCCTACTACCATATTCCAGAAGTGTCGTTCCACATCATGGGATGTCATGCTTAAAAACTCTAGAAGCAGCTGTTTAGCGGATAATCTTAAAATCACTAAGAATTTTTAGAATTGAGAGAGAGATTGATTTGCCATCAACAAGTATCTGTAATGTATTTATAATGAGAAACTACTCATCTTCCTTTTAATATATACAAAAAAAAAATATGTTTATTTGATCAAAGGAAACTAATCGAAAGTCTCAAAAATATTTGCTTTTTCTAAGAAAAGTGACAACGCAATTACAGCAAGAGAGTTATTGTCCCATATATTGTGTAAATGATTTGTATTATCATTTAACACGAATGACATCACAGTTTAACAATGATCATTTTTATTAGTAGATTAAATTAGAATTGCTTACAATAATTTTATAATAAGTGGTTTATCAATTGCAATAATTAATATATACTTAAGAAACGCAAAAGATTACACGAAAAAATTAATTAATAAATTAATCAAAAAAACTGCACAGATTTATTTGACGTCAAAATTATCAGAGACAATTGCACTAATTAGGTTTCCTACAACGTGAAATTCTACATCGTATTTAGTATCCTCAGGGAAATATCTATAGAAAACATCCAAAATTAGCAATAATTATTATGATATGTCGCAAAGAATGAGTAACACTTAGCTTATAATAGCCTAAAGGTAATACATGTTTGAAATTTTCACGTAATAAGTCTAACCACTATACAAATACTAATTAGTACTACTGTGAGATGACTTAAGTTTTAATTCGTGAGTCAAATTTTTTTAAAGACGTTGTCCAACAGTTATATTGTCTAATTGTAGATGTATGCGATTCTCTGATTTAAACTAGTTTAGAATTCTTGGCCTAATGGCTTGAGGACATAACTTTAAATTAAAATATTATATTTTATGTAAAGATCTCTTGAGACTGTAAAAGAACACAGGATGTAACCTCTATATGTAGGTAAATCAAAATATTTCCAAACCTAGACATAGCTCCACATACGATGTACATAATTGCGATATGACATATTAGAGTCACTTTGCTCCCCCCCCCGTTTAGTGATGGCGCAACCCATATTTATGATAGATATGTATAGATCGTATACAACCCTAACTCCAAAGATGACTTTTATAACCCATGGTATATCCAGGAGCTTCGACCCCTTAATTGAATTATTCTTACCCTAGACTCTGCTCAAGATAACTCGTACTGCCCCCTGCCCCTCCCCCACCTCTCCCCTGTTGGACAAATCTCATTAGGAGATTACAAAGAAACCTTTGCCTTACTACAGTTACATAGATACAATAGTTAGGATACCATATATTTAATACAATATCGCATACTAGCCGTTATCTGATCACAACACAGCAAAAATATAACTATATCATGCGTTCATCCGTAATTTTTTTTCAGTGAATGTTTATCTCGTTCCCCTCTTTACTATCTAACCCTGAGTGAATAATCGAAAAAAGAATGAATAATCAGCGTGTGTTCCAGAAATCATTTCGATGTATAGCGGGGGCGCATATCATAACGATCATTTAAGGCTGGGGTGGACGCTTATGAAGGCTCTCACGACCCAAATGTGTCCAGGGCACTCGCAAGCCTGTTGGGGGGCCCATGTTCAACCATATTATGTCCATTTTGATGAGCGATAATCCCGAAGGACACAATGCCGGATGCACCAGAGTAATGAAGGAGACCATCTTCTGATAAGGCTTGCATAGAACTGCTACTGATAGTATCATTTCTCGCACCATATTTTTCTATCATATTTATTCAATCAATATTAAGGATGACTAGTCTAATTTTGAAGGTTTTTTTAGAATCGGAATATTATCCTTTAATCATGTGAATGTAAATCTGTTTTGACTAATACATCGTTAAGAATGGAATCAACCGCTATATAATAAATCTTTACAAACTGTTAAACATTCTTCAGAAGTGTCCATTTCATAATTTTACAGTGAAAAATAATAGATTTATATAATTGTACACTTAGTTAAAGAGAAATTTGGGGGGGTGCGCCCGCCGCCCCCCTCTTAAATCACGTCACCTATTTAGTACACAAGTAAATATAAAAAAAATGCTACAACTTGTCCATGATGCAGTACTTAGTTTTTCAATACAAAATGTATTACAAGTTATAGTATAATGGTTATGAAACTTAATGGCAAGATCATAACAACAATGCAATCGCACATTATAAAATAGCCATTCAGTCTGAACCCATAGATTTTCCTTTGCTGTTGCAATCCGTTACATACGCATTCATGAATACAGTGTAACGGAGATGATAAAATCCGCTGTGAGTTCCCGACAAGTTAAGTTTTTTACCACTAATCTCCTCCAATGAAATTTCCGAAATTCCTGGAATTAAATCCAGGCTCCGCTATAACGAAGCGAGAAATACTTCTCGTCAATATGAAAAGAAATATAGTATGCGTGTCACGACTAACCATGATACCATACAATAGAGAATATATCATATAGATGGTTATGATAATTTACTTAAAGCTACAGATAGATTTTAATTTACCTATGTAACACTTCTTAGAGCGTACATAAGTTTAGCCTACAGTAGCATAAATAGGCATCGTTTAAATGTTACTATTATAACTATTTTATACTTTATATCATACGTATGAAAACAATCTGGCTATGCCAATAAAATTATGTTTTTTGCGTGTGTTTCCGCCCAATGTAATGTGTTCGTGAGTAATACAGCATAGCGAAACTTCTTGCATGCGTTGTGTAAGCACTTTTCATTTCAAATGTTAACACATAGCAATAATGCGATGGTTGTCTCGCAAATCTCTAACAAAACTGAGTACTATCTTTTTATTGAAATCATATAAAAAAATGCGATTTACAGTTTCATGACTATAAACTAAAAATTGATTAGGATATTTATGATTGAACTCAAAAACAATAAAAAGTAAAACAATATGTTATTGATATCAGATTGTGAGATTTTCATATTCCATGCCACATCCTATTGTAATTTTCTTTGAACCCATATATTTATTTTTATTAGCAAACTATTACAATCATCACTTGATTTGGTTTATTTCATTTTACCACCATACTTTAAGAGATAGTGGGAATAACGTATGTGCTGAATTCTTCACTACCTGGCTTTGGGTGCTTTTCTTGCAAATGAACTCTCATAATTGGCCCTGAAAATTTGAGTTGAGTGTTATCTATAATACGATGGTCAGCTAAGATGCCAAAACAAGATTTTTGGCAACTCCAGACTAACAAATCAGGGGCAATCAAGGTACAGTCGGAATGTGTTACGCTGATATGGTATTCTGTTATGGTCTTAGAGACATAGTCTATTAAGGTAAGCGAATACAGAAGATGGCTCGCGGAGTAACAATGTTAATTTGCTGTTTATCCTTACTCTCACAAATACGGCCTGCAAGAGCACACGCATTTCATAAAATCTTGGAGCTCGATTTATCCAGGGTGCTCTTGTTACCACGCCACGGGCTACCTTCATAGATGCTCATTTTCGGTCGGTACCAATATTCTATGAGAGGGTGTCAGATAATCACTACATGCCAAATTTCAGCAAAAATTGAGAGGTTGTTATCCAGCCCTTATTAAAGTTTGTGCTTACAGAGAATGGCTTTAATCACAGAGTTGATTTGTGTGCCAGTCTCGTTTGCTCATGCTATAACTACTTACATCCCACACTCTGTTTATCTTATTCCATTAGTCTGTATATATATGAGCTTGAATTCTTTTTATTATGATGTATTTCAAATAAGAACACAAGAACCATCCAAGCGTTTAGCGGATAACTTTCGAGTTACCTAGTTACTGATATATCATATCAACTTGTGACACATAATAAAATTGTTTGAACTACTTTTACTCATGTCAAGTTTACCATTTTCTCTCATCCTCTTCACGTTCGGGCTCGATCGTTGTCACGGACTTTTAAGATAAATAACTTCCTCATGCATCATGCCTAACAAAATATTCATATACTTCATAACCTCCCGCCCGGGTAAAGTCAACCAAGTTTGCAAAATTTCAAGTGAATGAGTCGTTCTAAATGGCGTATAGATGTTTGAGTAGAGTTCTCACAATCCACTAGGATTTGCAAAAATCTGTAAATTCATCATCAACAATCTGAATTTTCCACCAAAAACTATTGATCCCCTATCAACGACAAATTCATTATACACATCTACAAAATGACGAAGAACAAGTATGGAACATTTCAGCTGTGTACTATGTATGTTTTTAGTTTTAATTGTTTACTACTCGTAAGTAGATTCTTCATACAATCTGTAATTTTCACGGAAAATGAAGTTATTCCTCCACTATTGACCCACCATTATTAAAAGATCCCCACTACATTCAATCATTCACATATGCAGATGGTACGTAGAATCACAGTATTTCGAAAATTCGGCTGTGTGCTATGTATAGGTTTGAGTCTTGATTGTTTTCACGTAAGTTTTACAAATTTTCAATGAGTAATGATGAATTAATTGAATAAATTAAGTTTTCTCTACAACAAAATGATTGACCCCCTATAATGACAATCATATGCTAAAGGCATTAAATCTGCAACATCTGCAGGATGATGAGAGAGAGGTTAGACAAAAGCGTTTCCATCTATTGAACAATTGTCATACGTTTGAATGTTCTTTGTTAACAAACTTATTGACGGAAAGACGCGACAGACGGACGACGGCCAGACAGACGAGCTGCGTGTTAAAACCAGAAATCAACAATAGACAAACGTGTGCTCTAATGGTTGAAAATTATAGGGTACCGCAATCTCTACGAGTAACAAAAACAAATAATAAGTGCACATTTACGAGTGTAAACCACATATATCTCCGTGCTTGTTAAGTTCTCCATGCTGGAAAACATACGCTCTAATCTGATCACTTCATCGAGAGTTTTGGAGTAAATTCATATACAGGTTATAGTTTCATAAATTATAACTGTAGCAAGAGCGTACTGCATAATTATATGTTTTGATAAGAGTATCAATAAGCTGGTGCACTATACTTATTCAAATGCCTGCATCTTTTTTAGGATTTAATTACATCAAGTATTCTCCCACGTGGATAACCTCCGCACTGGTATATGTGTTAGCACCTCAGAGTAAGTCAGCTAAGCTATTGATATGAGAAGAGATATGAGAATCAGAGAGAGTAAAACGGACGATGAAGAGAGCAGAAGGACGAGAGAGAGAGCAGTGAGAGGTCACAGGAATTGAGTGGGTGGTAGAAAAAGACGAGAGAGATGAGAGAGAGAGAGAGATAGATGAATAATGCTCATTGGGACCCAAGTTTCGAAATTTAATCTCGCAAGTATCATGACGCTGCCCTTGGTTAATCCTCTCTGAGTGTTGCATGTATCAATGTGTTATCCTCTCAACTCTTTCTTATACGTGCTGAGTTCTGTTAGTGCGAAGTGTGTCGAGTACATCGTGTGCTATGCGCGATTTACAGCTCGCTCATACTAGATGATAGTTGTGATTCAACACGTCTCGATTATATATTGGCAGTTAAATATCTATGGGCCTAATAGGTTATCCTGCTTCTGTTGTCTCGTGTTTGACCAATCTGATTTGTTATAAAAACACTGCGTAAAATTATATTTTCTTTCACTTTCTTTATATTCTCTTTTCAGGGGTAGCAAGGGTGTTGCCTTGATCATTAATCGATTTCAATACATAGACATTTTTTTAACTGTACAATTACACACATACAAGGTAACGACATAAAGATATCACATGTATCAAGTATACAGTTTTAAAACAGTATAGGAACGAAAGTAGTTTGCTTGTCCTGTTCTCTACAGAAGACGAAGACAACACCCTGTATCAAATCTATTTAATCATGACGTAGTGTCAAAAGATACTCCTGTTAAAAAAAATCATCGGCTTGTGGCGAACACAATATGCAAATCAACATTAGTACATAAAACTGTTAGTATTCTTTGGTAATAGAAACTAGTCCAAT